>JASAND010014728.1:0-23472 GCA_030248195.1 Trissonchulus latispiculum
ATTTAATTGCAACCTTTCCAGACGGATCTGAAAAGGAATTTTCTAATACTGTAGATATGATTAAGTTTATCTTACTTCCGCCATTTATGAGGCAGCATAGGCCACCCGATGCTGAAGAATTTAAGCTGTTCCTAAATGACGTCAATGTACCTGTATCCGCCTACGGTCATGGTAAATCTACTAAAGAACAAACTTGGATAAAACTGTTTAATGATTAATATGACTATATAATATGTTAAATGTAAACAATAAAAGAGTTACAGTCTTTCTTTGTTGTTCTTTCTTCTTTAACCTAAAAGAAGCTAGCAAAGTAGTGTGTAAACAAAAGGCAACAGGGCTAAGATCAATTACTGCAAAATTCAAAACAATGTTGAATAATTACCACCATACTCATCCTCTCCTGGACCAGCCATGTAAAAGAGAAGCTGGAATGCACGATGCCTGGCGCAGTGCTTCGTCGTTGTTGGCAGAGTAAACATATGTTCAGGACATGGCGTAACCATAGCGACAGGCAGCTGACTGAATCTAGGGCAACCGAGACTGCTGGCATCAACTACTTCTGTCTGTATACCATTCATGAGCAAACCATTCCTTAGAAGGCTGACTTGAGCGGAACCTTTACTGACGATCATATCTGGCGTTTACAGTATGGAAGATCTTGGCTATTTGAACCATTACTTGTTGAAACGTCGGCAGTGAGTCGTCTGTAGAATGGTTGACCCCAATGGACTTGAACTCATGATACACATGCCAATATTGATCATAATCCAAACTCTCCATGCTGATTGGCCCTCGTAACTTACGGAACAGCAACTCTTTCGAGAACTGATCATTCTCTAGCATAAGTGCTGACAGTTCCAAAGCTATAGCACCTATCTTCGGACAATTAACAATAGTAAGACCAATAACTGCAATTTTAGTCATTCTACAATTAATCAAAAATACAAGCAGGATACAGTTTATTATAGAAATAACAGCTTAACCCGTGTTTGCAGCAACCAAGCAATGAAGGAATGTGAATACATAAAGATGAACAGCACTCTAAGCCGATTTTCAGACAGCCTAGACCGTGAGAGCAACAAGCTACATAAGGTCCGAGCAGGTTTAAATGACACGTAGGATTTTCTGGATTAAAGCAGCCGCAGTTACAGCAAAATCTTGTAAACTTGGCTCCTTGCCGCTGTATTGTATGCCTAGTGTGATTAGCACTACACTGGCTACACCAAATGTGGGTTTTAGCGTGAGCGCAAAAGTTGTGAATAGACTGCACTACTTGCAGCTTCCTTGGTTTGGAGTTGATGCATCCACTACACACATAAAAACCTGGGTTGGTATCTTCGAGGAAGAGTTCCTTCAAATTTTCTGGGTTAGCCTGCTTTGTTGCTTCACTCGAAATTAACGTGCTGAGCAGCGGGATTTGCCCAGGCTGATTAATAAAGTATCGAACAAGTAGCCTTCTCAATGTGGAGACTTCTTCTTCTGTAAGAGACCTTGACATGTGCTGCCTTAAAGCTTCTGAGGAACCAAACGTTATGTTAATAGCTTCCTGAAACAAAAAGACGAAAGATAGAAAAATGTTTGAAGACATAAACACCGAGTTAATATTTTACTGTAACCATAATATACCTGTAGAATATCTATATTCTGCATGGAATCTAAAATACAAAAAAACGTTAGAGTTGAATAAATTCGTGGTATGTTTTCACGGCTTCTTTGTACATAGCCGTCTTCTTCACTCCAAAAAATGTGACCCGTTTGAATGGTTTCAGGCATGACATTATGAAACGCCTCATCATATGGGAAATGGTTAGTGGCCACTCTTCATGTCTAACATAGTACTTTCCTGCTGCCATGAAGTACAGGGTTTGACCAAGTTGGTAAGTAAGCAAATGACCAGCAGGTACTCTGTCTTTTCCGATGTATTCGGGAGGTTGAACTATTATTGGAGAATTTCCCATTCCAATATGAACATTTTCCAACACTGTAGAAACTTCAGCAGCACCATTGAAGCAAATGAACTTGGGAATTTTCTTAATAGGATCAATCATAAGATTGGATGATGACATCCCTCGGTAAATCATACCATGTAGTGACCAAAAACGATGCAGCGAAAGATAAATCTGCACCAGGTAAATTTTAGTGTCAGTTTCTGTCATAGGCCCGTGACGTTGTATGAACGAAAACAAAAAACGTTCTCTGAATTGAATGGATAAAATAGGAAAATCCTCGACCTGGGGTCCTCCAAATAATTTTGACAGGCAGCCCAGTCCTGTGGAATCATCACACAGGGCTCCATTGTGAGTTTTCTGCTCTTAGTGTATTCTAAGGGAGCCGAAATACCTTGGTCGTTTGAGCGCATATCACAAACAGCCAATGGCGCGACTTTAGCCATTGCAATCATCTCACGAACAGCACCATGGTTGTGTTGAGTGTATTTAGCCAAGGAAACCAAACATCCTCGGCTTCCTCGGGCAATAGCAGGATGAACTTTGTACACTCTGCAACTGCTCTCTGCCTTAACAAATCTAATAACCATGCTAAAACATAAGAAAGAAAAATAACGTCATGTATTACCGAAGGTTCCAAACATTAACACCCCTGTGGGTTAATCAATGTTTTATTGAATAAACAAACGCTCTGCTCAGCTATGACTGCAAGATTATCAACTGAAATGTTAAAAAATATAATTCATACGAGGTCTTACATAATACAAAATGCCACATGGAGATTTGAATTAAAAAAGTTAATATGTAATGCATTTACAAATAAAAATAACCCAACATTTCTGCTTCAACCCTCATGTAAGCAAACGCGTAAAGATTGAATACACCAATAAGTCGCTGTATAAATCTTTTACTTAGAAATACTACTTCCTTCATACTCAAAAACAATGTACAACTATACTCCAGCAAACTCTTTGAAAGCTTTTTCAGCTTCTCTGAATAGAGGAGTGTCCTTCACTTCAAAATACTTCACTCTTTCAGACAGCAAGCAGGACACGATAAATTGGCGCATAGAATCGGATACTGACAATGGCCACTCCGGCACTGCGTAATAAAATTTTCCTGTAGCCGTAGCCATAAAATATAAAGTTTGACCAAACTGAAAGACTAGGAGCTGACCACAGGGAACGGTTTCTACTTCCTGGAATTCCGGTGGGACAAAGGTAAAACTGCTTTTACCTTTTCCAATAAGAGTGTTTTCGGACATTGTGGAATTCTCGACAATGTCGTCGTAGTCCTGAATGCGTGGTACCTTTTCCCCAGGATGAACCATAATCTTAACCGGAAGAAACCGAAATAAGCAAGCCATAGTTTTTCCACAAGCATTCAAGTGCATGATAAATTTGAACCATGTAGATCTTTCAGTCAGTCTCTGTTAGGCACCCTGTGTCTGCGATAAGCGAAGTCAGCGAGACTTCCTTCGTTTGCAGTGGATAAAATAAAAACACTACAGAATGGGGAGTTTCCAATTATGACTGACACACACCCCAATCAGTAGCAATTTTTGCAAAGCGTTGATTTGTTAAATTTCTTGTGATAAGGAATTCCTTCGGTACTGTACGCTCATGAAGATCAATGATCATCTCGCAAAGAGATTGTGGAACAATTTTCACCAGAGCTAGCCTCTTCGTTTCTACTTCATCACTGTAAGTAGCAACAGTAATCATCCAGCTGTGCCAGCGCCGAAAAATGGGTGATCGAACATAGTAGACACGTCCACTGTTTTCTGCTTTAATGACCTGCATCTGAAAAGCAGAAAACAAAGAAGTGAGATAAGAAAACACAGCCAATAGACTCCTGTCAAAAGAATGAGTGACTAGTGGACAACTTTGACTAACGCCACCTGCTTCTTCTCTGCATCGACGGAAAACGTGGCAATAGTGTTCATTGAACCAGTGCTATTTCGACAAGGATGGTCGGACCTTAAAGGTACAGTCACTGTTTTCTGCTTTGATGAACCGCATCTAAAAGCAGAAAACAGGACTGCGGTTTGAGCCCAACGAAATCTGGCTCTACCTAAACTAATAGAAGAAGTAAAAAAGCACTTAAGTGCTTATTACCTTGGTTGTTCTTCTGTGATGATGATAATGATGATGATGATGAGTGGTGATGCTGAGATGATGAGATGATGATGTGATGGCTTCTGATGGAGAAGGCTGAAGTTTGTAAGTCAAGCAAGTGAAGTGATGTGCCTTCTGGATGGCAGGGTTTATATACCCCTTTTGTGTTTGCTCTTCGGCGACGACTGATGCAGCATCGCGTGATCGTAGTCATTAAAGCAAACATTTTAATCGTCTTGAATTTTAGTTTTACAATAGAACAATAGTGAGAATTTGACAAAATGTGGGGGATAATGGCTGGGCAAACAGGGTAATCTCAAAAAGTTCAAAGTTTTTGCGAAAATTTTTGCGAAAATCGGCTGTTATCGACGGATGATTGACAGCTGAACGCAGTACGATTCGTAAAACCAACAAAACTTAAGTTGTTTTGAACGGAAATTGCAATTTTTAGATAAAAATTGGGTATATAAGGAGTTGTGTTTGAAGCAGAATCAGTTCGCTGCAGTGAAGAAGCTCTCTGGGATCCATCTCTATTGGGAAGCTAAAGTTATGGAAAGGTAAGTATCTGATCTATGGTAGATTCATTTTCGTTCTCTGTCATCAATCACCGTGCTAGGTCGAAGTATTCGAGGCACTAATGAGGTTGGTTAATTGAACAGACTTATGCACTGACTGCTGTACTGTCTCTTTGAACTTGACAAATCTTAAACCAGAAATTCAACATTTGCACTTAATTTTTACCTTTTTTGTTCTTAAAGATGTATCTTTTGCCACCAATTTAGTTTGGTCTGTTAAAACATTTTATGAAACCGCTTAAACCTACCTTTTGTAGCACTTTCTTTGCATGAATCCTTAATATTTGCTATCGATTCACTTATGTCAATGTATTCACTCTCGTTATTTTATGAATGGGTAACAAAAGAAAGTTGAAAGAAACTATATACTGAAAATCGACGAAATTTAGAGAAACTTTCAGACTAACTCTGAGGATTTAAACAATGTAAAGTATATCTGACTTTTGTTACAGTTTTGCTAGTCATATTACTCAACCGTGGATGGTGGCTGCCATAAACTGCATTGGATGTCCTCATCTGGGTACCGTAGCATTAGAAGCTACGATTGGTGTGTACAGCGGTGAGGATGAAGTGACGCGACTTTACTCCAGAATTCGTGCGCCGTACCAACTAGAAGACCTTTCTGATTATCAGTTTCAAGCAGTGCAGTATGCAACTTCCAAAAGTGCAACCTGGTGGTCATCTGACAAAAGCATACCTAGTGAGAATCAGTTCCTACAGAGCTTTCGATTCCTTGTCGAAAACTACAGGCCTATGTTTGTCGCCACCAAAGGAAGCAGTCAGCGCTTGCTTCTGCAGAGGGTATTGTTGGAAAGTGGCATGCAAGTTGCTGTTCATGACCTATGGGGAGACGGCATGCCTAGATTTGAGGATTATCCACGAATGACTGCAGCTCTTTGCTCCCAGCATCAAAGTTCAAATTCAAGAAAATCTGTATACTGTACTCAACACAGAGCTATGCAAATTGCTGATTACTGCATGAAGTATTGTCTTTAGAGGTAAAAAATATATTTAAATTTTAATGTTGATATACGTAATCATAAATTTAAACTAGAGTAAATTAAGGAAGTGGGTTGACTATAAATAAACATTTTTGTAGAAAAAACCATTATTTTGTTGGTGTTAGATTAGTATTGGTTTAGTACTAAAGTATCTTAATCTTGTATATCAAGGCGATTTGAGGTATTTTGCACTAAAATGGTTAGCTCGAAAACCTACAAACTATTCTTAAAGGTCTTCCTAGAGTGAGGAACTATTTCCGTATTGTCGACTCACCTTATTTTATTGTGAATGGGGAATTTTGGTGGAGAAAGGAAGGCTTGTGTGCAGAGCCTTTTTGTGATTTATTCCGGAGTTTTTCCGTATAATAATCGAGAAATGAGTTTAGCATATCACGAAAGTGTAGATAGTGGGTATCATAGTGGGTATGGTAGTAATCTGCACCGCGTGATTTATTCGCAGTGGAAAGCACCTTATGCACTCATCTGTTTAATCAGTTATTTTTCCACAGAGAAATATTTTATTTCAGTTTTATTATTATTATTAGTGCTTTCAGATTTGCTAACAAGCAAAAGAATCTACCAATGGTTGAAAATTGGAAAATCATTGGATCTACTGCTGAATCTACATCCAGCTATATTTAATGTTCTGTACAGGACACGTCTAGAACCTTCCTTGACTGCTTGAGCACAAATTAATGAGCAAACATCCAAATATAGTGCTTTTTAGTTACGAGTCTTCTTTTCAGTGCACGAAAAAAATGAAACATTATAGGTTTTGATTACATTGTTGGTAAATCTCAGCAAAAGAATTTAAGATTATGAAAATGAACATTTTTGGATGTCTTCTCATCATGATTGTTTACGTTTACAGTTGTCTTGTTCAGCTGTTCTTTATTTATTTATATTGTTGTCTATTGACTGAATTATTTATTACCTAACAGTAACAATAAAACATGATTTATTTCAACTATATACTAAAACAACAATTCCTCAAAAATCGTAGCTTCTGTAAGTGTTGCGCCTGTAGCGCTTAGGATAACGGCCAAAACCAAATTTCGTATCACAGATATCTTCCATTCCAGTGCTGTCCTCGCTCAGGGAAAAACTAACAGTGGAGGCTATTGAGCGCTTCTCTAAAATCAGAAAATGAAAAAGTAAATAGAAATGGAATAAAAAATATATAGAACTGAAATGAAATAAAAATAAAAAATAAAAATTAAACATGTACAGCTATTTTAAGCAGTTATAAGGCTGTGCACGCGGTATGTTAAAATATTTACATTTGTCTTAGCCGTCTGCTGTTCGAAAGGACTTTTGATCCCATCAGTTTAAGCCGCTTAATCTCCACAGGAGCACTCTCACTATTACTACAAAATTCCGGACGAATGTAGTCGAAAATAAAACTATTGCTTCTCTGAACCGTAAAGCATGCCCAACAAGGACATTAAGCATCTCCTCTGTGAAATTGGTTTGTCATGTGAATTCTTGTAAAAAGGATCAGCTATTAAGAAATCATCTATTCTTACTTGTAAATGTTTATATTAATATACATTTATTTTTCGTTTACCATCTTTTTCACTTTCATTGTGACTGATTAGCTCATGGCTGACTAGTTCATTATCACAATCAGGCGTACTTTCATCGCCTCTGTGACCATCTTGTTCAACATCGCCATCGTTGTTGTTGCCATCACCAGGTTGTTTTCAGTATCTGTGTCACTGTCACTATCATCGAAGGGATATGGTTTGATCGCTGCTGTAAAAAGGATACCGTTAAAGTTAGGTAAATAACTTGCATGAGCCAGAATCGTTTTAGTCAGGATTTAAACTGAAACAATATAAGTTGTACTTTCATTAGTCAAAATTTCATGTCAGAATTTTGATTTTTAGTTTCATCAAAATTACTAATTTTGTACGTTCGCACGTTGGCGCACAATCGTATGTTTTTTTAAACATAGAGTACAGTAAATTGAAACTAACTCTTAGCACATTTGCCCAATCCAATAGTTTCATTAGGTACTCTTGCTCATACAGATTCTTTTAAGATTCGTACGAAACACTATGCGTCATTTTCTGTTTGGAAAATGTAGTTGGTAGGCGAACCTAACGTAGTTGTGGAGAACCCTGTTAAGAAGAGATCTTTGCTGTTATTTATAGTTGGTAGCATAGGAAAATATAAGTTTTATGGTTATAAGGTGTCTGTTTTTATCTCCGGATTGTCATCCCGAAATGAGGAGTTGACTACATCTGTGGAAAGTGGAAGGGGGAGCTTTTCTTACGCCAGAACTCGACTCTTGTTAACCGTAGTGGTGCCTATTTACCGACCAGTTAACGATAAACAGCTGGATAGGATGAAGTCAACGGCAAAACGATTGTGCTTAGTCCCTTGCTCAAGGGGGTTTGTGAAAGGCTTGTGGTATTGGGACCCCAGACTGTAAGATCCTTAGTTGAACACCTTAATCACTCTGCCTTTAAGTTTAAGGCAGGTGATTTAAGTAGGTAAATGATTTTATTAAATACATGGTTTATTTGCGAGCTGTGAAATTCAGGAGTCTTAAAGTGGCGGTAACTGTTATAGTGCAGTTAGCTCTCAAGGTGACAGTATAAGCATTGCTAAGAGTAATGATAGGGAATAGTACGACCATACATTAACATCGGGTCGAATCCTGGGGGGGGTTGTACCCAGAAAATTTTGAGGGGGCTAGTACCTTTGAGCAAAAATTTTCAGGGGGGCTTATACCTCAAGATTAAATTTGTAAATTGTTTCGAAAAATTAACAGTAATTTTATTAAAATTTGCAATTTTTTGTCAAAATTTGCAAGAAATCTTCAATTTTTTGAAAAAATTTCAAAATTTTGCCCGATTTTCCTAAAAAATCAAACATTTTTGCTAAAAAATCCCGGCGAAGCCGGAAATTTCTTGAAATGTTAATGTAAAAAACTACTTTTTTCCGGATACTTTTGCCTACCCCTTGGCCATTTTTTCGTTACCCCTTGTCCCCGACGGCGGTAGGGCTTGTACCTTGTCCGGGTTGGGGGGGGGGGTTGGACCTTCCCAGACCCCCCCTCCCCGCATTAACCTACGAGTACGACCGTGCCCTTCCTACTGCTATTGGCCTCTCAGATGCCCGACACATTAAGGCCTGTGATTGTATTTAATTGGCTACTTACTTAGCGACGTGGCCCTGCTTGTCGTTGATAACCGTGTGATTATATGCGATTGAACTGAAATGCATTTCAGCAGAAATTTCAACCATAGCTACTGGAACTGAAAAACATTGATGGGGAGTAAAAGAATCCGCGTCCGCTTGGAGATTTCCTTCTGGCTGTGGTCGATGCTGCTGGTGATTATCTTTCCACATGCTCTCTGGGGCTCCTGCCCAACGCGCTAAATAGATTCAGCCTTTGCGGGCCATGACTGTGGTTGGTGACCTTGGTCAGTCATGGGTCATGTCGGAGAACAATTCACAGACCTCAAATTATGCTGCCGAATTGCTGGACCTAATGCACTAATCCGTGCCACTTTTGTATCCCAGCGGCGAAGACGTGTGCTGACTTGTAGATTGATGGCTACCAGAATAGAATAGAATAGAAAAATATTGATTATGGTAGCTAACTAGCCAATCAAATGCATTTCAGTTCAATCGCATATAATTTAACTAACATACGTTTTGTTTTTAAAAATAATTAAATTATGGAAATCTGAATAGAAGTTCTCACATTTTAGAAGTGTATGTATTTATTATACATCAATTATTACTTAAATGTGTTATTGAATAGACGGATTTGGGCGCTGTATATTGGTACTAACCTTTAATTGCTGATGCCCTCATTTTTACGAAAACATTATCAGTACCATTTTGTCCATGAATATTGTCACCTGCAAATAAACAATTTTCATTCGCAAACGAGCATAAAAAAGATGGATGAAGGCCACTTTTTACGTTTTCGGCATTCAGTTGTCAGTTTCTTAAATTTCTGTAGTCCAAATGGTATATTATAAAATGTTCGTTCTTCAAAACAAAAGTAAAATTTTTTACTGATGTTAGGTAATTAAAGAAAGTACTACTATTTTGTACCAAAAATGTCGGATAAATTTTTATGCATCTTGAAAATTTGCTGACAATCTTAAGCTACGACAAAAAAGACTTCGAATTAAGGTTCATGTTTAAAGCTTTTCGTAAGTCTGCAGTAACAAGCTTTAGATTGACTTATACTTTATAGCTCTAAAATGGATAATAAAAGTTAATTACATGATTATATATTTACCGTGGAATAGCTCATTAAAAATAATAGTTGGAAGCATTAATTCTGCAATTGCATTCTTGTAATCCCCTTTTCCATGTTTGACCATTGACAGACAAAAAAATATCGCTTCTATGTAGCTTATCATCATTGAAAGTAAATATCTCTTTGTATTAGCAGGTATAACTCCTAAAACAATTCTTCTAAACCAAAGTTCGAAATCAAACTGACAGGCATATTCCGGTTCAAAGTTACAAAGTATATACCCAGAGATCAAGATAGCCGACACAACAAAGAAAAGTTAACCTTGAAGTCGAAGTTAAACCCACAATGTTAGACAGATGTAGGAGACGCGTCTGCCATTCCCTAAACACCTTATTAGACCTCAATTTACTTAAAATGTCAACTATTTTTAGTTTCTAGCAAATATGTAAAATGAAGATTTCCTGTCACACAGCAAAACCAGGTTTAATCTGTTTCAAGTGAAAACTGGTATATGTAAATCGTGGTGCTCTTAAGGTTGTCAATCATTGACGCGCAGACTTATGGCTGCTTTTGTTATAATCACAGAGATCCGAAAAAATAATACATTAATTGTCAAAGATTTTACTTGCCTGACTCAAAACGCTTTATATGGGGATAGTTGATTTGCCGATTTTGTGAGCAAACTCTTCGTGCTTTTTGACGCACCATGATCAAACAACCAAAGAAAGTGCTGACTGTCAGTAATCAGCCCTTTTTATAGTGTACGGAGGAATATCTGGGGGGACAGCTTGTAGTATTCCCATTTTGATAAAAATTGCAAGTAATCTAAAGGTGCATGCATACCTTTTCTAATCATACTACATGTACTCTGTAAAAATTTCAGGTACAATAACTTTTAAAAATATGCAGCTGATAAAAAGTGCATACGATGTAACGGTATTAAGCTATTATGTAATTTGATCAATTTAAAACGATGTGCCATAAAATATCTAACATACTGATACGAAAATATACCACTAATTTCTAAATAACAAGTGTTAAGGTTTTAGTGATTAAGGATATAGAATATGTATTTATTAGTAGTGTAAAAGGTAGGACAGGGAGAGATTTGAATTTGAAATGATCAAGAAAATTTAATTGATTTATGGGAAGTAGAATTTCGTAGGTTTAAGGAAAATAGTGTGACAAATAGAATGAGGTAAAAATTCAGGATAAAGAAATGAATCAGATTTATTTAGGTTTAGGGAAAGTAGGGTGACAGGAACGTAGTCACCGCTACTCACCGCGAATCAGTTTCATCCTCTGCGTTACTTGGGTGCATGAACACGTACTGTGCTTTAAGCATTTTTCATTTCAAAGAATGCTCTGTAAGAATTCTATGAAGGCCACGAAACAAAAATTTCCAAAGCAGGGTGGGGTGGAGGTGGGGGAGGGGGAGGAGGTTATCTCCAAAATTTGCGACCAGCTTTACCCCTCCTTAAATTTTTGACTTACCATCTCTCTCCACGTTTGGGCCTTGGCTAACCCAACCCCCCGCCCCGGCATTAGAACTGTATGTACATAGATTCCCCGGAACTTTGCATCTCGGGGTGGGAGGGAGTAAGTTTCGGAAATTTGGTGGTCGACCTTGTACTTTTACTTACTTGTACTTAATCCGGAAGCTCGGCGTGGCCGCCAGCCGTTGGATTCCCCTGGTTGATCAAATCAAATCTCAAATGATCAATCAAATCAAATGATCAAATCTAATCAAATGATCAAATGTGAAATGATCAACATCAAATGTTGATCAAATGAAAGTGGTCTACCCCCGAAAGTAAAGGGGAGGGTACCCCCCAGAAATTTTTGGGGGCCCCCGCCCCCCCCCCCCCAAATGGGGGAGGGGGGGGTTGTTGCGCCGGAGGCGCGAAAATTGGCCAAAAATTGGGCGTTTTTAGGACAAATTTTGCAAAATTTTTCAAAAAAGTCCAAATTTTTGGCTTAACGTGTTTATTATCGCGAGAAATACACGTTTATAACGGTTTTATGGACTTCTAGACTCAATATTGACCTTATTCTAGACTCAGAAACATGTTGGCAATTAAGTTTACGAGTTTAAAAACACTGTCTAATGTTAAAATTACTTAATGATTTCATGTTTTTCGGCATTAGCAATGACTGAAAATGCGATTTTTGGCATAAAAATAGAAAAAAATTTTGGGGGAGGTTTGGGGGGGGTCGTGGGGGGTTTGGGGGGGGTCTAAAAAGGCCCCCCCCCAAATTCCGGGGGAGGGGCCCCCCCAACCCAAATCCCCGTTACAGCTATGCCCCCCCAGAATTCGGACCTCAGAAAATTCGAAAAACGGCCAAAACATGCAAAATTTTCTGTAATTTAGCCCTTTTTTCATCAAAATCAGGCTTGTTTTTAACGTTTTAGGCGTTTTTGCACCGTTTTAAAGCGATTTTAGATCAAAATTTTAGAAACATTTTTCAAAAAATGACCATTTTTCGGCCAAATTTAGCTAAATTTTTGGGTCCAAAAATCGTTGGGGGGTTCGAGGGGGGGGGGTAGCCGAAAGTTGGGGGGAGGGTAAGTCAAAAAATCTGGGGGAAAGGGGGTAAAGTTGGTCGAAAATTTTGGAGGGATTGGAGGGGGATACCCCCCCAACCCCCCCTCTCCAAAGGAAACTATGCTCCAGAAGGGGCCCCCGAAAAAAGTTGGGGGGAGTCCACCCCACCCCAAATCTCCGTGACACTTATGCCCCCCACCCCGTGCCCAAATTGGAGCTCAGAAATTTCAATAAACGGCTAAAGAATGCAAAAGTTTCTGTGACCAGTGGCGTGCCTACCCCCCGCTATGCTATTTTGGGCGCACGCACACCCCCATCCCCTCCCTTTGGGGTGTCGGCGTCGGATCCATAGTTTCCTTTGGGGGAAGGGGGGATTGGGGGGAATTTTCGACCAACTTTAACCCCCCCTCCAGATTTTTTGACTTACCCTCCCCCAACTTTCGGCTACCCCCCTGAACCCCCCCAACGATTTTTGGACCCAAAAAGTTAGCTAAATTTGGCCGAAAAATGGTCACTTTTGGAAAAATTTTTCTAAAATTTCGACCTAAAATCGCTTTAAAACGGTGCAAAAACGCTTAAAACGTTAAAAACAAGCCTTATTTTGATGAAAACAGGACTAAATTATATACAGAAAATTTTGCATTTTTTAGCCATTTTTCGAAATTTCTGAGGTTCGAATTCTGGGGGTGGTTGAGGTTGGGCGGGGCACCCCCATCACATTTCGGAGGTCGGCCAAGATTTACCCCCCCCCTCTCCCCAGATCCAAAGTTCCAGGGAAACTATGGTCGGGTCCCAAAGTTAAGTGAAGTTCGTTCAGTTTTTCTCAAAATTGTCCAAATTTTTAAGAAATTTTTACCAACATTGGCGAACATTGCTAAAATTGAACATATTTGTTAAAATTTGATAAATTTATCAGAAAATTTGAGTGAAAGTAGCTAAACTTTCGCAAAAAGTTTGGATTACCCCAAAAAAAGGTCGCCGGATTTCAGGATCGCCCCCTTCAGAAATTCCTGCCGCTACTGGTTTTAAGTCTTTTATCCTTCAAGCTAAGTTCTGTTTTTAACGTTTTAGGGGTTTTTGCACCGTTTGAAAGCAATTTTATGCCAAAATTTGACAAAAAGTTTTCCGAAAATAACTATTGTTCAGCCAAATTTAGCTTACCTTTTGGCTCATAAAGTGTCGATCGCTTATTTGCGATCGGTCTGTAATCGCGTAACCATATATTTAGATGATGTACTTATTTTGGCATCATCGCGAACAAGCATACACGCCATCTCTATTTTGGTCCTTCTCGCTCTTGGGTTCATCGTTAACATTAGCAAGTCCGAAACTACTCCACTCTAGGGCTGTTTTAATGATCAAAAATCAAAAATCAGAATTAATTTTGATGCGATAATCAAAATTATTGAAATTTGAAGGTGAATCAAAAATCAAAAATCAGAATTGCAAAATTTTGCACCTGCATCAAAATCTAAATCAAAAGGTTTGGTTCTGAGCGAATCAATCTTTTTTCTTATCTGCACTGAAGAAAACGAGCAAATCTGTTGAAACTTGGTTTGCTGATGTTTCATCAGTTCTTATATATTTGTACATTTGTTCTTATAATTATATTTGTTTTTAATATAAAATACTAATTACTGTTCACCGCGGTGACACCGCTACTGCTAATGCGGATATCTGGTCATAAGTCCGTTTACTCAAATTTGCGTGTAAAATTTGCAAAAGTTAAACAATTTGGGTATGGGTATATTTAACACATTTATCATCAATCTGCACTAAAGGATTTAAATTTATATAATTATTTAAAGTACGTAGTGATTCTTTTTGAAGACATCAAGGTTGAAGAAACCCTTATCACCCATTCACTACTTGGAGTTAAGAAGCCATTTTTATTTCAAACACCGATTTGCACCAACCAATATAAGCTCGAGGTTGACATTACCTCGAGCTTAGCTCGAGATAAGCTTGAGGTTATCCGCAAGAGCGCTGCACCAACAGAAGTTTGAGATTAACTCAACCTCGAGCTAATATCGAGCGCCTAACTTTTAATTTTGGTCAAGAGTAGGATTGACTTTATTTCTTACCAGTTTTACAGCAGAAAAACTGCATTGAACAACGCATATAATCTGAATTTTCAAACATGAATGCCCAATTGCAATAAACTGAAACTGATAGCAATAACTCAGCAAAATTAGACAGCATAGGTAATTTCTAAATGTCATTTTCATTCTTATCATTCACAATATTCTTACGTATCGTAGAATTGAACTGTGTGCGGCAGCAGTCGTCGTCGCACGCAACTGCAGACATTTGGAAGCAATCACGATCCTCATTTTCAAGCGAGGATCAAAGACAATTTATTGCAATTATAATGTGTAAACAAAAAGTAGAATAGTTGAAAATTGCCGCTAGTGTTTGATTAGTCCAATCACATAGCACGTGACTCTTTACCAGCATTGCATTGGATAATCCACAAGATAGAGTTTAGCTAGAGCTTAGCCCTTCGTTGTGAGAGATTAGCTAAAATGACTATGCAGCGTGGATTTTGCTTACTTTTCTCAACTTTGCCAAGCGCCCACTTTAACTAGAAAGCAGCAATTGGGGGCAACTAAAAAAGGGCCCGGGCTATTTTGTGTAGAACACGTGCTAAGTGGCAACACGTGCTTGCATGCATAGTAAATGTTCCACAATCGGTGGAAAAAATTTGGTCATGTTTTCGCAAAAACCAAAAACTATATATACATTTCTGGATCGTTGAGTACGAATCTGAAATCCGTTTCTCGCTTAAGCTCTTTGTTAGCTCTCAGCAGGCTTATACTGGCTAGGCTTAAATCTTTAGCGACCCAGAAAACCCCCATGCAGCTTTTCAGTAAAATCCGGGACAAAACGTTTTCGGTCCCAACGGTTTTTCAAATTTAAGTTTTTTAGTGCAAGTCGATCAGAAATGTGTCAAAATACACCCATACAAAATGTGAGCATATCTGGTTACGCTTTGCAAATTTTACACGCAGGTAAAATGTATGTAAACGGAATTATCACCAGATTTCTAACTAATTTTAGCAAATGGCGACCGCTGTAAACAAAACATTAAAAATGCGCTTTAAGTTTTTTAGGGGAAAGCAAAAAGGCGTTGTCTTCGAATTTGTTCTAGCGGTTTTCAGGCAATTATGAATTCGATATTTTTTTCGAAGTTTCGTGAACACAGTGCAATGCAAGCTTAAACTTAAGCTGAAAGCATAATATTGATCACAGCGGATTCAAAGTGTTTTGTTTCACATTGGCTAAAAACATGGACAAGGACTTTCTGAGTAACCGAACACAAGATTAATCCAATGAGCTCTATTTGCGGTACATTTCTATTCAGTATCCACACCAAACCTAATAACCTAATAACAGTATGATGATAACTGAGAGTTTTAAACTGAAGCTTAAAAACAGAAACCGAAAAACTTTTATTTCAAATTTTGCTGAGAAGTTGTATGTAGTCAGTCTTCCGCTTGACAGAATACAAATCCGAAGGCTGTATCTCGCATAAAACACAGATGCATGCTGCTGTGCCCACTCCAGTGTTTTTAGTGATTCTTCGTTCCATTCCTGTGGGGTGTGGTCTGGGGTTGTGATTCTTGGTCTGGCACTTGTCCTCCAAAAATCAGAAGGCGTTATAAGAACTTGAAGTTCTTCTGGAAGTTTTGTTTCTGCCTGACTTTTTATCACGCATTTTACTTAAATGTGTTTAGTTCCGCCTAGGCAATAACACTGTTTCTCTCTATCTTGCTAACAAAGGCGCCACATGATCACAAACTCTGTCAGATCTTTCCATTAAAATTTAGTTCCTTCACGTTTGTCCGGCTTTCACCTGTATTCCTTCTTCGGGAAATTGTGACGCCGATAGACTCTCCAGGGGCAAAACCAGTAGTCTTGAATGGACCCTTTCCTCTGAGGGCCGTCGCATTGTGTTTACTCACTGGGGTCTTCCCGATAATGATTCGTTTCCAAAACGGCATAATACTTGTGACCCAGTTTTCTACTCGTGGCCGTGGGATTACGGCCCCATTGCTTCGGGGACCGATGCACTGTTACAAGACTGGTCTAGCTATGTTCTTGTGTATGCTTTTCTCCAGTTTCTATAATTCTCAAAGTTCTTGCCAAGTTGGCAATTTCTCATACCACCATGATCTTGGTTTGCTCATCAAAGTTTTGGTTTGCTCAGATTCTTAATCTCTGCAAGAGCGAACCTCTTCGTTTGCTTTTTCAGCTATGTTTGATCCTTCCCAGCAATGCGCAGGTGGTGGCAGGATCGCAGTTGACTCTTTCAGCGTTCCTGGTTTCGTCGCAGCGTTGCATCAACGTAAATTGTCGAAAATATCATAAGCTTGTTAAGCTTTGCTAAAATACCGTACAATGGAATCTGGCACAGTGGGGTTGCATATTGTGCCTCTCCCAGATCTAAACTCTATCGTAACGTATTTGCAAGAGCGGTTTATGGCAGCAGACTCCGTAAGCGCTCTTCGTTTGCATGTCAGTGCGCCTTCGCATCACCTCAATGCTTATTTTCCTTTCTGTCTTAGCGACCACCAACTCATCCACAACTTCGTTTCGGTATCAGTTCTACAGCGCCCGTCACGTCCACGCTCTTAACCTTGTTGGCGGGTCTCCGGCATGTGTGCCAACTTGGACACAATGGGCAACACTTCGTCTCGTTGTTTGTTCAAGTTGACGACGTGCACTGTCTGCTTGCTTGCCTTGCTTCTTGCAGCCAGATGTCTGCCTTTGGCCAAACTTTCGGTTGCTAGTGGTTTGTTATACGTGCAGTGCATACTGATAAAACCTTGGCCCAATTTCTTTAAAGATCAGCGGATTAGATAAAATTAATCCGCATTAAAGAAATAGCACCTCGGATAAAACGGATTAAAATTTAATCCAGCTAGTTAAACTAGTTAAACAGATTAAATTTAATCCCGTTTCTTTAATGAACTTAGGATTAAAAATTTAATCTAATCCTGTTTCTTTATTCATAGTTCGGATTAAAAAAATCAACGAGTTAATTTTAATCTGACCTGCTTAATCGCTGCTTCTTTAAAGAGTAATTTTAATCCGTTTAATCCGCCGCCTGCATTTTCAACTAGTTTTTAATAAGCGAATTAAACGGATTAAAAGCTGGCGGATTAAAAATTTTAATCGCTATTTCTTTAACAGCTGATTAAATGGATTAAAATCAACTGGTTTAATCCGCGGATTAAAAAATGGCCGGATTAAACTAGTTAATCTTAATCCGTTTAATCCAGCATTAAAGAAATAGCAATTAAAAATTTAATCCGGCTGATTTTTAATCCGTTTAATCTGACCATTTTAATCTTTACAGAAATAGGCCCATTTCTGCTCAGCGAATTGCCGAAAGGTGCTCTAGCTTCCAACTCTGACTTAAAACATCAGTTCTTTCCGTGTTCTACCTGAACCCTACCAGACAAAATCTTGATCCCTACAGTCTTGTTGTCACTTATATCGAGCGTACCAAACGTTTTGGCACTTGTGAGCGTCTCTTTCTCTCCTCACTGCCACTGCCACCACATAAGTCGTTGTGAGCCCACACGATCGGCTTAGTCATACCAAGCTTTTCGAGTGTAGGAGCCACTAATGCACACACCATTTACAGCGTTGTAACCAGCTATACCTTTTCTCAAGGCTTATCTCTATCATCTATTATGCGCTCAACACAGTGGTCTACTGCTGATCAGACATGTGCAGGAGGAGAAGTTTTGGATGAGGGGGTGTGAACCGGCGGCCGTAGGTCGCCGAATAGCCGAATTTTTCCGAGTTTTGCCCAAAAAAACGAAAAAATGGGGATGAGGGACCCCCCCATGCACATGTATGCTGCTGATACTTTTTCGGACGAAGTATTTCAGACTGCTCTGTTGAAATCTGGCACGGTCGAAGAATCGGCTTCAGAGAACTGATTAACGAAGTGTTGCCCTACACACCATTGTTACTTGTGTTTCGTGTGCTTTTGTGCAATAAAGTTTGTGAAGTGAAGTCTCATAGAATGCTCTTGCATTGGCGACGTCCGACTTAGTCAAACTCCTAATGTGGACAGTGAACAGAAGTCACATGAAATCGCTACTTCTGAATAGAATATATTTCAGTCACGATGTTCACTGTCCATCACTCGGACCTCGTCTACTGTTTGTTCAAAATACAAGTTGCATTAGTGGAGGAAGCTGTATATACAAGACGGAATCTAATTTGCATATCTGAATACTGCTTGTGTAAACAATACCCAATGTGGACAGTGAACAGAAGTGACTGAAATATATTTTTTATTCGGAACTAGGGATATGTGGTACATAGGATTTTAGTACCCTATCTTGAAGAGCGTCCAGAACTACCCTAGAGGGTGTAGAATTGTAGTTTCCTTGCTTCCTGTAAATTTTTTGGGACTGAAATGTATGAAAAATGTGGACCGTCAAGAGCCAAAATTTGACAACTTTGCCGGGCCATCTGAACTACTGGATGACCTAAACCAAAACGAATTATATGTACCCTACATGTAGAGTAAGTGAGGGAAGGTTTCATTATTGAGGGAGGGTGAGGGGAGATTGAGGGAGGTTTCAGCTAGCAGCGTTCTTTCAAACGTTCCTCAGTTTTACCAATAAGTTGGCAAAACTGACGGAGAAGCTCACAAGTGCAGTTTTTCCAGTGAAAATCGTCAAAACTTGATATGCGCGCTGTCTAAGTTTGTGCAGTCTTCGGCTGAAGAAATTGGCGTTTGTCAAAAGTGCTGCCAAATGTGCATGTTTGCCAACATGTGCAGTTTTGCTACGACGTAAGTGCGCCAAAAGGTAGGCCAATCGGACAAAATCGGGGCAAACCTTAAGTAGCCCCCTTAAGGGCTTTCTAATTACAAAATTTGTGTTCGTAGTCTACTTGCTCTTCACAATTTTTTCAATGAGTGAGTCGTCGAGACACTCTTTGCAACGCTGAATGCGGTGTAAACTCCGCCCTAATTAAGGGTTTAAGCACATTGTAAGCCTTAACCCCAGCTGTAACCTCAGAATTTACATCTACAATGTATTTTTGGTTAATCTCCCTATTCGTCGTTAGTGTTTTCTCTTAGCTTGGCGAAAAAGCTTGCAGCTCGAATCGGCTTTACTTTACTGCTCGAGTCACTGTTCTGAAGACTTCGAACTTGCATCTGACTCAGAATCGTGTATCTGAAATTGTTATTGATCTTTGGGAAATGCTCTGGGTAACAAAATAATGACTATTTAACTTTTATTTATTATTTATTTATTATTGGGTTGCTGCTGTTTTTACAAAAAGGGCAACACTTTAATTTGGGAATATCCGTTATTTCTTTCTTTCGTTCCCGGATTTGTGTCCCCCCTTAACTTTTGATTGGGTAATGTGTGGACCGATTTGGCTAAAATTTTGTATAAGGGTAAAGGGTGCAGTGAAGTGCTCCCAGACACCTGGGGCATATTTCATAAAACTACATTGGTTGCACTACATTAAAATGTAGCTACATTACATTTGCTAGATTTTTGGGTTTCATATTAAAACAAATGTACCTTTTACAATGTAATGTAACTACATTACATTTGGGAAATCCCTTTTGACGTCATTTTATCACGTTTTACATTGGTCTTGCTACAATGTAACTACAATTTGTAGCTACAATGTAATTACATTGTAACTACATTGTAGTTACATTGTAATTGCATTGGAAATACATTTTATTGCACACAACAGCTGCATAACGTACGTACTTGGACTTAATGCATTATTTACAGCAGCTGCATATTTGTAATTAAAACTTGTATAGCTATTTAGGACGCACAACAAAAAAATGCATAGCTAAAGTACGTAGATTAAATAAATAAATACGTAATAATAATTTTTGAAAAATTCACTTATTTTCATTAAGATCGTGACAGTTCAGATTTACTAATAAAGTGCCATTTTGTATTAATTAAAATTTTCTAATGTCTTCTTTACAATCGTGAAGATTTTTCATGGGTTAGAAAGTCCTTTTATTAAAGATTTTAACGAGGAAAAAGTCACTTCATCGTGGTCTTGACCACAGTCAAAAATGTAGTTACATTTGGACGGAAAATGTAATGTAAAATACCTTAAATACTTTTATGAAACTGAGATAATGTAACTACAATGTAGTTACATTTCCAGCCTATTCAAAACATTATGAGAACTACTACATTGTAACGTAACTTACATTGTAATGTATAATACAATGTAACTACATTACATTGTAAGAATGTATATGAAACCGAATTTCAACTACATTGTTACATTGTAGTTACATTGTAACAATGTAGTTACAATGTAACAAATGTAATGTATACGAAATAGGCCCCTGGGAGTTCACCCCGTTGCGAAGTAGTAAGTACTCGATACGGTGGTCGGTGATGCTCCAAAATGGATCAAAATTGAAAGTAGCGAAAATCTCTCGATACGGATATCGTTCGAATGCCCAATTTGGTGCATTTTCAGATATTAGTTCTATATCACAAAATTTGTTCACCTCGTTAAGAGCTTTCGAATGATACCCATCTTGTCGGTATTCGACAATTTTTTAAAACCCGGGAATTTTGAAAACCCAAAATTCCGGAAATTGGGTGTATTTTCGTGAAAAATTTCTAAGAGACAAAATATGCAGTTGGACCAGCTCTATTCGATCGTGATAACGAAATTTCGATTGCTTTAAAAATTCGGCGAAAAACTAAAAAAATTTGATTTTCCCTAAATGGAACCCGGAATTCCGGATTTCCCAATTTTTCGTAATCTCGAGTTCCTGACGATTCCAAAATATATACATTGCTGGGGTTTGCTCCATTGGCTAATCTGCTATAAACGGTTGAAGTTTGTACACACATTTTTTTGGTCGTACTATAGTCTATCATCAGACAGAAAGCGGCACAGTTTCTTTGAAGTTATGCTCGGAAAATGCAGGCTTGACAGACTAAGGTCTGCTTGACAGACTAAGAACTGTGTGCGCCTCCCCCTTTCACGCTAAGTGTATTTTTCTCAAATGTGTTTTTAGTAATGCATCTGTCAAAACAACGTTGGCACACTATGCTTCCAAGCTACGTAAATTTATCACATCTCTTGTTGCTGTTAGTTTGATCATTCGCAGAATTTTGTTTCCACTTAAAATTCTATGCAGAAAGAATAACATGGAATTTATTTTGTTTTAAAAGTATATAGCGAAAAGGATTCACGTGGGTTTTTAAAGCGAAATTAGGATTATACGTAAATGCTTGAAATATTTTACTCTAATTAAATGCTATCGGCAAGAATCAACGAGGAATATAAAAGTTATACGCAAATTATTGAGAGCAAAAAGGATGTCTGGAAGGATCGACATTTACGCAGACTTTAGAACTAAATTTGATTGGATTTCGTACCTACGACTTGCATTTGTTTCCAGTGTTCTCAAGTTTTCAATATCTGAAAATATTTACTGATGGACAGAGGAGAAATGTATTTCTAGGAATTATTGTCTTGGCTTTCGCTGAAACGTTATATATAGGCGTTTTCGGGGTCGCAAAACACGAATCTTTCTTCTGTTTTTCGAGTCTGCTTTAGGTTGACTCAGTAAAAGAATAAATCTGCAATAAATAAGCATAAAACAAGTTATCTTATATTAAGCCAACGAAAAGCAGGATCGATAAACCAACTTCAGTTTCGTGTTCTGCAACCCCGAAAACCCCTATATACAAACAACTGTTCAGCAAAATTGAAGCCAAAACATTTTTCGATTACCCTTGGTCCCCCCTTACGAATCGAAAAAATCGAATAAAGCAAAATCGAAAAATTTGCCATATTTTAAGTCAGCGTAGTCGAAAGCATAGCCATAACAAATATCAGCTCATCTGGTCAGGTTTTGCAGACTCTGGGCCTGTGGAGCTTTCCTAAAATGGCCCCATTGAACTTTACGTATCGAAGTGACCTGGAAACTGAATAACCAAAGCGCAGTCATATCTGTATTAACAATGATTTCCTGGCTTTGACGGAACTTCAGTCAAACAAAGCAATTATTCAAACAAAAACAATTTTGTAGTTGCGTAGTAGCTTGCATTTGAAATTCTTAAAGCATTTCGGCAACCTTCAATCCTATTTGACTAGTGGACTAGAAATGTTGTTAACATTGCGAAGATTAGTTTTTATGTGCTATACTTCAAATTTTCCAGGTAGAAGGGCTATGTTGTCACACTTTGACATTTGTTCTGGTATACATCAACCTGAGGTTCCTGGAGTGACTGCAAAATGCATTATATACACATGTGTATAAATATGTGCAAGAATAACATATATAATACTTTCTTATGCCAAAACATATACATGTTTCACCTCTCCCTACATGCCGTACCTTGGCGTAAATATTCCAGCAGCAACATTATAGTCGAGGTCTTCAAGGTATTCAGTTTTACACTGGCCTCAAAAATGTGTTTTCAGCTTTCCAATTTGTCAAAACACTTTAGATAGCGCTTGCATATTGAGTTGATATAAAACAAGTGCAGTAGAGTCTGTCCATTATGACATGATCAAAGTTTTTGATTGATGTGCTAATTTGTGAGTTTGCTAAGTTATCGTTCCAGATTATAATAAAACATTATAGTCTGGTGATGTGCTCAAACATAAAAACATAAAAATAATACTCATAAATATGAACTAACTCGTTATTCTTATGTTTATTTAAAGTCCACTTTGTTTAAAGTTCTTGCTTTGTTTATTGCACTTGTTGTGCAATTTAGATGGATGACTTTACGCAGCACTAGCTCACCTAATAACTTTGTACATAAAGTCTACGTATAATTGCTAAAATACACGTGCACAATTCATACTCCAAACAATTCTGCGCAGACACATTTTATCAACCCAAGAGTACGTACAAAGGTACATACATCTTAATTTCTACACAAAGCTATATTTGATTTTACGTAAACTCGAATACACTAAACTATTTTCTACGTAAATTTTGAGTATATGTCTTAAATTTGCGCAATTTCTTAATTTGGAGCAATACGTAATTGAACGAAGTACA
>JASAND010014729.1:0-20051 GCA_030248195.1 Trissonchulus latispiculum
TCTTTACTATTTAATCCTTAGACTATTTTATCCTTAGTCATGTTGGAGTTGCAAGCCTCCTGGTCCTTAACTTATGCTACCAAGCTTGTGGGTCCAATATGCCATTTATTCCGGCAGTCCCTATCTTGGTCCTCTTTCGGGCTTCCCCTTTAGACCCCATTGCTAAGACGTGTGCTGGACTTGGAGGTGGAGATTCCCCATATGGATTCGTCCGCCGGCCGCCACCGAAGAAGAAGAAGACACAGTAAGACACGTAACTAAAGTACACTAGGGAGGAGGGCTTCCGAAAATCAGAAGAACTGAGAAGGGGGCTGGCTTATGATACTTTGATTGAATACTTTGATCAACTTTGATCAATTATGATAATCTGTCATTATCACAATAATCCCATCCATTAACCCACTCTCCAGCACTAATGTTTCCGCTTGTTTGCATTGAGTCGTTTTGGTAGATTTCAATTATTTTTAAAATGTTTTATTCAACTTAAAATGCTTCACTTCACTTTACTGCACACTTTTATTTCTTATTTCAGTTTTTGTGGTATATTTTCCTGTACAGGGTTCGGTATTCTGTCACTTTTGCCCATTGGTTCTCACGATTAGTTGTTAATAAATACACGATATTATTCCATTTACTTACTGTAAATGTCCTATTTTATATTATGTCAGCGGGTGCAACTTTCCTTTACCTCTATTTTATGTACTGGGGGGTGGGGCGCTACCCGATCGTCGACCTCCCCCCGCATTCGAGGTACAACCCACAAAATGCCGCCCTCCAGAAATTCCGACATCCAACCCGAAAAATTACCAAATTTTACCATTTTTCATTTTTCCCTAAATTTTCAAAAATGTACCCGGTTTCGCCGGATTTTAAACCAAATTTTCGCTATTTTAGCTTAAAAACACATAAAATTAGTCACTTTTTGCGATTATAGCAATGTTCACAAAAAATCAAAAATTGAATTTTTGCTGGCAATTTCGCAAATGAAGTCCGATCGAAAAACTTTTGGTACATATGGAACGGCAGTGACCCCCTCTACATATGGTGCAAATTTCATGCCGGTAGCCCTTGTGTAGCATGAGTAATAAGAATGTGTAATTTTTTGTGAACGAATTCACAAAAAATCACTTGTTCACAAAAAAATCACTTGTTCACAAAAAAATCACCACCCGATCTGATCTCAGGATATATAGTCAAGCGGGAAAAAAACCCACTCGCCAATGCGGGAAAAAACCCACCCCCAGTGTGGGCTTACTGGTATGAGCTATCTAGGATTTTAATAGCCTATCTTGAAGAGCATCCAAAATAACCCTGGAGGGTATATTATTGTCGCTCCCACTGCTTCCCAGCAAATTTTTTGGGACTTTGAAATTTTCGAAAATTTTGGTCCGTCCAAGTACCGAAATTTGGCAAACTTTGCCTGGCCACCCTGAACTACTGGAAAGACTTAGACCAAAGCGGATTGTATGTATGTGTAGGGCATCTGTTGCGCATCATAATGATATATGCCACACTGCTCTAACCCCTCCGGTGCGACCTGGGGGTAACCTAGAGTTGGCGGGAAAAAAACCCACATGCGGGAAAAAACCCACTTTTCAAAATTGAAAATTTTCTAAGCATTAGCAGGAAAGGTCAAACGAATACATACATTTGTTTAGTAGAGCCTATAGATTAAATTGGTATAGGTTTTACCTGGATTCGATCTGTTATGGGAGGTCCAGGGGGTCAAAATCGGACATGGTGCCATTTCAAGCCAAAATTTCAATTTGTCCAAAAATGCTTATTTTTGCCTTAAAATGGGTCTAGTTTGGCTCTAAATACAAGAAAAACACGTTTTCTATACGATAGGATGCTTAAACTGCCGAAAATAAACAATTTTAAAAAATTTCCAAAATTTGCCTATGTTTATGTGTTAAACATACCAAATTTTCAAAAGTCACTATGACCTCAATTTTTCAACAAAAACTTATATATATATATATATATATATTGATGCAGTTGTACTAAAAAGAACCCGCTCTTTCATTTGGAACGGTTAGAAATGCTCCTGGCAACTTGCCAAAAAAATTTCGGGGTGGGGTTTTTTTCCCGCATATGGGTTTTTCCCGCATTGGTTATTTTCCCGCCAGTTTGGGACAATTTTTCTCACTAACGGCGCACCCTAGAGAGGTGTTCTATAGCTCATAAGAAAGCTTACGACTAGGCCTAGCAGCCTGTATAGTCAGTATTTCAATATCTCAAACCAGTAAAAAGTTCTGGCCAAAAATCTGAAAAGTGGGCTTTTTTCCCGCTTGACTATAGCTAGGAATTTTTTCTTTTCATGCATAAACAGAGCATAGTCCATAGTGATATTAATATTATGTAAAAAAATTGGACCCCAAGTTTTTTTGCACAGGCTGAACTTCGAATTTTGATTCTCGGCCCCCGGGGCCAAAGTGGGTACAGTATAGCTCAAAACAAAGTTAATTTTTTGCGAAGTTCACAAACTCCGCGAAGTTCGCGAAGCAAGCGATATATATATTTCGCTAAATTTAGAGAAGTTCGCGAAAACCTTGGCGAACTTCGCGAAATCGTTAGCTAGCTAATTTGAGGGGTTTTTTCCTTTTTTCCATATCTACCAAAAATTTGCGAAAAAATTTTAAATATAATTTGGAGTCAAGATTTGGTGCCTTCGCGAAGCTCGCTAAAGTTTAGCGAAGTTCGCATAATTTCGCGAAATTCGCCAAGATTTTAGCGAACTTCGCGAAGATTTTAACGAAGTTTAAAAGAACAACTTTAATTGCTGTTTAAATCAGTCTTTTCGAAACTACTGCCATATGTTAAGGCCAAAGTTGGCTTATCTACCTATACTCAATCGATACAGCGTCCAAATGCCCATTTTATGAATGCCCATTAGCCGGACTTTATTGCTTTAAGCTAAAGATTTGGCCGAAAAACCATTTTGGCAAAACTGCAATTATTTTGTTTCAAACATCGATTTCTCAAAAACTACTCGATGGATTACGGAGATTTTTGGAAGAATTGAAATTCGTACTTCTGCGGAGGGACGCTTTTCCTGCTTTGGGCTAAAACCTGTCGAGTTGCAAGAAAACTCAATGCGAAGTTGCGAAATTTCGTGTTACCGTGTATTTGGCCGATTTTCTCGAACGTTAAGAAGACCTGCTGAGCCAATTACAAAAAACGTCCCTCGGCCCATATATATATGTCCTTCATATAGTGGCACAAAAAGAACTTTTGGCCGACTCTTTAGTTTTGAGAAATCTATGTTCAAAAATTTTTGGTCTATATTCATCCTGCTAGATGTCAGCATGTCAGGAAATTTCTGCTATTTTGCTAATTTTGCCAGTTTCGTAAACTCATGTGAATGTACAGTATATAATAAGCTTTAAAACGATGCATAAAGCTCTTTCCAACTCCCAAAATTGCGAAAATTATAGCGTTTCAAAAAATCACCACAAAAGCACTGCATAAAAGGATACCAAAGGATCAGGGGCGGATCCAGGGGGGGGGGCGGCCGCCCCCCCGTCGCGATTCGAAGGTAGGAAAAATTAAGGAGAGAAAGAGGAAAAAGGGCAAAAAAGCAAAAAATTTCGCGCCGTCGGCGCGAATTTTATACTTTTTAACCGCATATTTATTGCATTTGTGAAGAAAAAGCTTGAAATGCATCCGATTTTTCGGAGAAAATTACCATTTTTGCATAAAAATGTCAAGAATTTTAAAAAATTTGTTCAGTTCTTCAGTTTAAAAAGAATTAAAGATGCGAAGACCGATTTTATTGCAAAAACAAAAAAGTTTTTCGACTTCTGGGGGGCTCCGCCCCCCAGACGCCCCGCTGGAAAATTTTACCGCCCCCCCGTCACGAAATCCTGGATCCGCCAGTGCAAAGGATAAGTCTTTTCAGCAATATATAAATCTGCTATGAAAGTAATTGAAAATGCTAGCCGAAGGCGACATTTTGCCCTTTTTCTGTTTTCTCCTTGATTTTCCTACCTTCGAATTGCGACGAAAGGAGGCGGCTGCCCCCAGATCTGCCCCTATATTGAGACAATGAAGCACACAATTTAATGTAAAAGTCAGGTATTAAAAAACAAAATCTAAAATTTTTATCGGAAACCGCAAAGAACGATTGCCTGGTAATGGGACGATGTGTGCAAAGTTTTTGTAACATGGTGAGGCCACGGAAATTGATTATTCGGGATGGAGAGTAAAATTGCCCTGAGTCAGTTTTTCGAACCTAGCTTTTGCTACAGTTGTCGCAGAGCCATGCTTTTTACACCCATTCGACGCAGAATCGCACGCTCGTTCCAACGGTGGGTGTCCCGACGCGCCGCGCCCTCTGCAAAACAGCTAGCCACCAGCAAACATGGAAGTCTTACGTCAACATGTGCCAACGATATATACACGCGCCGCCGTAAAAACTGCGGCCATGACTATGAAAATTTTAAATTTTCATGACTATTTTTAAGTATATATATAGTTTTTGGGCTAAAATAGTGAAAATTCAGTTTAAAAATCTGGCGAAGCCGGAAAATGTTTTGAAAATTTAGGGTAAAAATGGTAAAATTTGGGGTTATGGGGGGAGGTCGGAATTTATGGGAGGCTTTTCATGGGGGGACCTCGAATGGGGGGCGGCCCCCCACTAGGGATAAGCCAGATGTGTGAGGTGAGATACGACCGTTTAAATTTTTCATCTCAATTACTATTAGGCAGTGTTACAGTACCCTGCACGAGAAGGGTAACACTTGACAAAGTCGAGAATTTGGCGATACTTCGTGTGCGAATTGCGACATTCGTGAATATTGGTGAACAGTTTACGAAAGTTGTCAACTTGACGATTCCGTCAACTGTTACCCTTCTCGTGCAGGGTACTGTACGTATATGCAAGCTGTCATTACATTCCATTCTATTCCAGACAAGAAGATAAGATCCGGAGACACATTCTTCAAGTATATAAAGAATTTTATGAGACGAGAAACACTAAACTAAAAATAAATAAATATATATGTACACGCATATGAGTGAAGAACGTACGCACCATGAAGGTCATATTCTATAGCTTATGACTACTTAGACAGTATAATAGAAGCTTAATACATATCAGGAGTTAACAGAGCGGGGGTTTGGGGGAGGCAGCCCCCAAAATCGGGGAAATTGTTGAAAAGACACTAGTGAAACATTAGTAGAAACTTTACATTCTTGATAAATTCGAGTGCTATATACTTCCGCATTTTTGGCTTCGTCATTTTTCTTTTGGCGTCGTCAAAACTATTGTTCATTTCTGCAAAAGACGCTATTTTTGACAAAAGAAATCTACGACCAAATACCCTATTGGCGTTCTTTGACCCGCTTCTGCATCATTTGGGTGCATGAACACGTCGTGGGACTTAACTAGCAAAGTATTTTTTAATCGCAAAGAAAATGCTCTGTAAAAATTACAACTGGGCTTATTCTAGTGGGGGGGAGGTGGGGCCCCCCCAATAAACACCCTCCCCCAACATCGTTCCCCCCCCCCCAGAAATCCCCCCAAAAAAATTGGGTGCTCCTTTTGGTACCAACTTTTGCCCTGAAAAAATCGCTCAGAAGGCCAAATTTTCAAAAATTGTCCGGCTTCGCCGGAGATTTTTAGTCGATTTTTGCCTATTTAAGCGCTATTTTTGCACTAAAAATGAACTTTTTTGGGAATTACTATAAAAACAGCGCTATTTTTAGCATGTTTTTAGAAAAATTTTGAATAATTTTCGCCCCCCCCCGAAGAATGACTCGCCCCCCCGAGGGCCCCCCCCCAAGAAAAATTCCCTAGAATAAGCCCAACAATAACTCCGGTTCGATACCGGCCGCAAGCCCGGCGCCCATGCCTAGGGGGGAACGTTGGGGGACGTAGCGACCCTCTGTCAAACAGCCAATCAACAAAAAAGAGGGAGAAGTGAGCATGCGCCGCGTCGAGCAGGCTTGGTATATACCTCTTCTGCTCCTTTGGTTAGCTGGGACTAACCATCCTTGGTAAAGTCCAATGGCAGCCGCAGTTTTCCCTGTCTCTCCCTGGTGGGGGTTCAGGTGGATTTTCTAGGGATTTTTTCCGGGGGGGTCTTGCGGGGGGGGGCCCGCCCCGGGGGGGGGGAGATTTTTTTGCAAAAGTGAGCCAAAAAATGGTATCTTTTGGCGTATTTTGCATGGTGAAACGCAAAAAGTGCTCAACAATGCCAGGATTTATATATGCTAAAAATAGCCATTTTTAAAATTTTTGAAAATTGGCCTATTTTTGGCAAAAATTTGGGCCTCCAAAAAATCCCGGGGGGGGGAAAGCAAACATCCCGGGAGGGGGCGATTTCGGGGGGGAAGGCATTTTCGGGGGGGGGAGGTCAATTTCGGGGGGGAGCCCGCCCCCCCTGTAAAAAATACCCTGGGAGTAGCTGCCCTTCCGCAGTCTGGGCCTTTATATTCGCTACTGTAACCGAACGATTATAGAGGTCGGGGAAAAAAACCAACCCGCAAGTGGTGGGGAAAAAACCAACCCCCCGTTGGGCGATGGGGATGAGCTAGCGGGCTCAAATTTTGCATGCAAGTTGGTAGGGCCCATCCCACCTACCATACCAAATTTGAGCTAAATCGGACCACTTTTGAGCATTTTGTGACATTTTGAAAATTTTGGCATTTTTGACCCCCCAAAAATTCAAAATTTGACTATTTTTGAAGGCCTGTAAAAAATTTTCCATAGCAGTTAGATAATAACTTTTACTAGTTTCTATGAGAACAACATGTGCTCTTTCCAAAAATGTCGGTCTCGCCTTCCTGCGACGCTTGGCAAGCTGCCAGCAGAATTTTTACAAAATGGGAAAAAAACCAAGGGATGGGAAAAAACCAATTTTTGCTCTTGCTGCCAAACTCCCAAAAATGGTTCTTAGTTGCTCAAAAGTCATGCACATAGCAAGTTTAATGCGTTCTTTCACGTGAACAGCTCAAAATTGCATTTGGACTTGGCAATTTCGTGCTAGCCGGTAAAAACCTCATTTCGGCGGATCGGCTGTTTGGCTCTGCTAAAGCGGCCAAAAAGTACTCTGGGACAAAGAAATACGCGAAAAAACACTGAAACAACGATTATTTTAATTTATTTCATCGAATTTCGAAAGATTTACAAATTTTTGCATTTTAACATAGAAACTGGCAAATTTGATGAAACCTAGCCAGTTGATGCTGCAACTTTTGATGTTTGATTTTCTCACTTATTATAAGGAATATCGCAAAAATAACTGCAGATATGAAGTCAGCGATGCCGATTTTACCTGTCGCATGCATAAAATCGCTAATATGAGTTACCCTGACCGAATACTGGGGTTGGTTTTTTTCCCATCGGTTGGTTTTTTCCCGCCATTGGTTTTTTAGCCCGGCTAATTAACCGTTAATTACTAATTAACGACAGGACCTAGAGAGGCGATTTAAATACCAAAACGACAGTCTAGACAGGGCTTGATAAGAAAATAATTTATAGCCGGATTGCTCCACTGGGTAGTTCTGCAGAGTCCAAAAAGTGACTACATTGGTTTTTTTCCCCGACCTCTATAGACCGTACACTACTACTCAGGGTATTTTTTAGGGATTTTTTCCGGGGGGGAGGCTTCCCGGGCCCCCTCCCGGGCCCGGGGAGGGGGGAAAGAAATTTTCGGGGGGGGGGGAAAGGATTTTTTCAAAAATGAGCCAAAAAATTGTATTTTTGTATTTTGCACGGTACAACGCCACGGTACAATTTTTACGAAAAAAAAGCTCAGGCGAAGCCGGAAAATTTTTCAAAATTGGCCTATTTTTGGCAAAAATTTGGGCCTCCAAAAAATCTCGGGGGGGAGCAAAAGTCCCGAGAGGGGGCGATTTCGGGGGGGAAGGCATTTTCGGGGGGGAAGGTCAATTTCGGGGGGGGACCCCCCCCGCCCCCCATGTAAAAAAACCCTGAGGTTAGCTGCCCTACCGCAGTCTGGGCCTTTATATTCGCTACTGTTACCGAATGATCAGACCGTACACTACTACTCAGGGTATTTTTTAGGGATTTTTTTCCGGGGGGGGGGAGATTTTTTTGCAAAAATGAGCCAACAAATGGTATTTTTGGCGTATTTTACACAATGAAACACAAAAAGTTCTCAAAAATGCCAGGATTTAAGCTAAAAATAGCTATTTTTACGAAAAAAGCTTTAACAAGCTTTAAAAGATTTTTGAAAATCGGCCTATTTTTGGCAAAAATTTGGGCCTCCAAAAAATCCCGGGGGGGGGGGAAGCAAAAATCCCGGGAGGGGTCGATTTCGGGGGGGAAGGTCAATTTCGGGGGGCCCCCGCCCCCCCCCCACAGTAAAAAAAACCCTGCTACTCACTAGCGTAGCCAGAAAAAAATTTCGGAGGGGGGGAATGCAAAATTTTTCGGGGGGTCTGGGGGGCGGAGCCCCCAGAAGCTGAAAAATGTTTCTATTTCGTAACCTTCATGGAATTTTTACAGAGCATTCGTTGAAATTACAATAATATTTAAGGCGCAGTGCGTGTTCATGCACCCAAATGATGCAGGAGGTGGTCAAAGTACACCAAATAGGGTAATTGGTATATACTCATTTTTAAGTGGGTAACACGTATTATAATGGTATAATATATACAGTGATGTCGCTCCGAAGGTGCGAAAATGTTTTGAAAAATGGGCGTTTTACACATGACAGGAAAAAATTCCTGGAGGGCAACACAGTTTCGGGGGGGGGGGAATTCCCCCCATTCCCCCCCCCTGGCTACGCGCCTGCTGCTACTGGCACCCGCCTCCCGAAAATTTTTGAAAATTGTCCTATTTTTGGCAAAAATTTGGGCCTCCAAAAAATCCAGGGGGGGGAAGCAAAAATCCCGGGAGGGTGCGATTTCGGGGAGGGGAAGGTCAATTTCAGGGGCCCCCCGTCCCCCCCCTGTAAAAAATACCCTGCTACTGACACCCACCCGCCTCCTGGACCAAGGGTTGGAGCTATGAGCTCCAAAGCATAGCAGCAGAAAGCGCGACTCTTTCTTACCTACGTGTGCGAAGATCAAGTCATTTGGTTCACTCCTGCTCATTTTATGACATTTTGAAAATGACACCTACTTTTTGGTCCAACCATGCCAAAATTTTGCAAAAGTTTGGACCGATGTATATATATATGCAACTTTTGACTGGATTAGAAAAGTTTTGCAAATATCTGCAATGATGGCAAGTCTTCCTCTTTGCACACAGCCAAAATTAGATCGATCCGTTGCACTGTTGGTCTGGCACATTGCCAAATGTGGCGGGGAAAAAACCCACTTTGGGGGGGGACCCACCCAATTTTTTTTGAAAAATTTTTTAACAACCAAGCGGGGTATCAATTCGACACTATAGCACGGTACTATCAAGGACGCTGCATCATCCTATGGTGTCAGAATTAGATAATTTTGCTTCCCTTGCTAGCTAGGGGCAAAAAATCCTGAAATTGCCATTTCGGTATTGGAGGACCAAGGACAGGTCCAATTGTGGATTTTAACAGCCAATTGAACGTAAAAAACCATTCTCTACACGATAGACTAACAAGCTTAATCAAATTACCTCGTTTTTAGCATTTTTTAAAAATTGCCCTATGTTTATATACGTATGTGTTAAACTTTATGAAACCTGTACGTTTGATGCTGCATTTTCAATGACACATGAGATCTCAAAAAGCTACCTAGGTCGGATTTTTTGATTCATACTAACTATAAAAGAGTTGAATTTTACACAAGAAGTGTCAGAATCGCGCTACGACAATTTTTAAGACCTGTGAGGGGTAGGGGTGGCCGGGTTTATTGTCCCCCCATTTGGGGTTTTCCCCCCATTGGGTTTTTCCCCCGCTACTTTTTGCATTATACCGGCCTAACGGTACAACCTAGAGAAGTGCAAACATAGTTTCCTTTGGGGGGGTATCCCCCCAAAGCTTTCGGCCAACTTTACCCCCCCCCAAATTTTTTGAATTACCCTCCCCCAACCTTCGGCTACCCCCCGAACCCCCCCACCGATTTTTGGACCAAAAAAGTTAGCTAATTTTGGCCGAAAAACGGTCATTTTTTGAAAAATTTTTCTCAAATTTTGGCTTAAAATCAAACAAACAAACAAACAAAAAGGTTTATTCAGTAAAATAACACTAATTAATTAGTGACAAAACATTACTGAACAGGATTACACAGAGTTGACAACAACTGCTAACGTGTATCCAAGGAATCAGTCAGGTTAAATTTGTACTGTCAAATACCTATACAAATGCATGCAGAAACCACTAATATACTTTACAAAATGCTTTAAGGTCAACAGTTTTAAGCTTGGTCTTGAACGCTTGTAACGATGTTAAATTCACAAGTTCAGACGGCAAACTATTCCACACTTTGACAACCCTACTGCCGAAAAAAAATTTCTTTGCATCCTTGCGAAACTTTGGAACACCCAACATAAAGTTATGACCCCCTTAAACCTCTGTTATGCCTGTAAATAGCTTTAAAACGTTGCAAAAACGCCTAAAACGTTAAAAACAAGCATTATTTTGAAGAAAAAAGGGCTAAATTACAGAAAATTTTGCATTTTTTGCCCATTTTTCGAAATTTCTGAGGTCCGAATTCTGGAGGGGGTTCGGGGGGGTACCCCCATCACATTTCGGGGATCGACCACCAAAACCCCAAAATTTACCCCCCCCCGAGACACTAAGTTCCACGGAAACTATCAGTGCAAATGGGCTTAAAAGAAAGATCTAAGTACGCCAAGTACGATGGTATATAAAGTTCTCATCTAGCCCTTATAATAAGAAAGTTCCAGCCAAAATCCGAAAATGTGGGGTTTTCCCCCATGGCTACAAACATCATTAATCCAGCAATTATCGACGACAATGTGCATCTGATCCCGGGTTTCAACCTTTTCGACATGACCGCCTGGACTCACGGGGGCGCCAAAGACTGTCTACAATTGGCAATCTATCACCAATCCTCGACCTTCGACAATATATAGCTGGTCCGTATAGGATCCAGTCAGTCGACGTCTGTCAATACTTAGCCCTGTACTACCGCCCCCCTAAAAGGGATATTTTGTTTTTTTTCTTTTTTGGGGGGGGGGATCCCGAGCAAATCACGTGGTGTTAGTAAGCAAAAAGAAATTTTTATTACATCCACGTGACTCACCCCGCGGCTGCCCAGCCCATTACGCCGCGTCCACATACAACAATGTATATATTACATCTGACATGACAATGCTGGTGCGTACAAGCGGCAAGATCACGTCAGGGTTAGTAGACAAGAGATACGATGATGACGCCAGAGTTTGGTAGGCCACGGGGATGTTCAAGTACGTATATATAATACGTATAGTTAGTAAAGATAGTTAGTATAAATTCATAATCATCCTCGAGAATCCAATGAAGGATTTATCGTGGCATGCAAAGGACTAAGGTCCTTGTAGTGCACGCCCCCGAATAAATTTTTGAAGCTGAGGTTCAATGTCAGACAAACGTTGCTTAAAAATTACCAAAGAGGAAATAGTAACAACATTTTCAGGAAGATCATTCCAAACGTTACAAATTCTATAAAAATACGAATGACCAGTCCGTGACTTTTTATATCTTTTTGGAACTACGGCCAGAAAGTTTTGCCTCCTCGTCCCGGCGTCTGATGAATACGTAAAACAACTATCAAATGAACAATCAAACGCATTGTACACAATATTGTGCATTAGATACAAATCATTTAGAATACGTCGCATTTCTAGCGACTGCAAACCACATCTGACCAACCTCTCCTTATAACTTAACCCATCAAGTCCATGAAGACGTCTAGTAAATGAACGCTGCGCGTTTTCAATGGCATCAATATCTTTTAACAAGTGGGGAGACCAAATCGGTGTGCAATACTCTAACATTGGCCTAACGTACGTTTTAAAAAGCTTTACCATTAGTTGAATATTCCTACTATTAAAACTACGAAAAATAATAGCTACCCGTTGATTTGCTTTTGCTCTAATTTGACTAATATGTTTTGAAAAATTCAAATCCTGGCACATAAGTATACCAAGATCACGTACTGAGTCTGCATCACTAACACTTTGACCCTCCAGAACATAATCATACATTTGATTGTGATATCCAATATGCATAACAAAGCATTTCGATACAGTTACATTCATTTGCCATTGGCGTGTCCACGCCTCCAAAGAATTTAAGTCTAACTGCAACATGTTTGCATCTTCAGCCGAATTTTCCCAGGGGCGCACTTAGGGCCCCCGAAACCAGACGTAAAGGGAAAACTTTATTGCAGGTCCGTCCCTCGCGAAAAAATTCTCTATGTGCGCCACTGATATTGCCATCTACCACGCCTTACATAACTGCCGACATCGAGACCATAGGTCCATACATGTATATAGGTGTAACGGAGATTTGGGGTGGGGGAGGCTCCCCCCAACCTTTTCTGTGGGGGCCCTTCTGGAGACCCCCAACCACCCCCCCCCCAAAATTTTCATTTTTATGCTAAAAATCGCATTTTCAGCCGTTTATAATGATAAAACATCTAACCATAAAGTAATTTTAACATTAGACAGTGAATTTAAACTCAAAAACTTGACTGCCAATATGTTTCCAAGTCCAAAATAAGGTCTATATTGAGTCATAAGATCCATAATACAATTAAAAACGTGGACTTCTCATAATAATAAACAGTTTAAGCCAAAAATTTGGACATTTTTGAAAATTTTTTCAAAATTTACCCTAAAAATGCCCAAATTTTGACAATTTTTTCGAATTCGGCGCGACTACCCCCTTACCCAAACAAAACGTTTTGAGGGAGGGTTGAAAAAAGGCTTGGGGGGCTACCCCCCTGGGGTTTTTCTAGGCAAAAATAAGTGGGGGGACGGACGAGTGGGGGGGGGGGGGGGACGCCCCCCCCCCCACTAGTGGGGGGGAGGTCCAAACCCGGGGGGCGAAATAAAATGGGCTAAAAATGCCAAAAATACAGTATAAAAAGCCTGTTTTCTACATATACTGCTATAACTAAGCTTAAAAGTGCTCAAAAATTGAGTTTTAGCACCAAAATAGACCATTTTTGACGAAAAAATTCCGGCGAAGCCGGAAAATTTTTTAAATTTTGACCAAAAATCCTAAAAATTTGGCATTTTCTGGGCACCTTAGGGGTGAGGGGGGGGGGAAGCCCAAAAAAGTGGGGAGGGGAACGAGTGGGGGGGGGGAAGAGGGGGGGGGGGGGGAACCCAAAAAGTGGGGGGCGCCCCCCAACCCCCCCCCAGTAAAAAAACCCCAGCCCCCCCACCTTACACCTATGATCGAGACTATTCTGTCCTCTGACCCCAGCGCTTCGGTATATAACTGTGGTTGGGGATTTTAACAACCACCATTCTGACTGGCTAATCCATTCTAGCCCCACCAAACAGGCCAGACGTGAAGCTGAACTGTTCTGTCTGCGGCATCAATAGCCTGGCTTAAATCGTTTCTGAACGTGTCCGACTCGACTGGGCATTACGCCTGCGACATTCGACCTGGCCATGACTACTGCTAATCATGGGCGTATCCAGGGGAGTGGTTTTAGGAGTTGAAACCCCCTCCCTTTGGGTTGTGTTTTATTAATACTCCATATCCATTACAAAATGTGTAAATTTTTGTCAAAACCCCCTTCCTTTCAGTAAAATTTTGTCAAAACCACCTCCTTTTCAAAATCCGGATCCGGAGGAGGGATCTGGCCTTCTCGTGGGGGTTTGACAGGTGGCAAACTGTACAGGTTGGTACACCTATGATCCCTACTAACTTTCGGGGGTCGACCACCAAATTACCAAACTTTAGCCCCCAAGAGACCCAAAGTTCCAGGGAAACCAACCATGCTAATCCCTCCCAGTCCCATCCCATCCCCTCTGCCTTGTCTCCTCCCCAGAATTTTTGACTTAGGCTATCCTCTCCAAATAAAGTGCAAACGCATCTAGATAGAATAGAAGCCAGCCTTGATTTAGCGAAAAAAAAGGTTAAAATAGAAAAATTTCGTGTTTTTAGGCTAGTTTTTTGAATTTTCCGAGGTCCGCATTTATATATTATTATGTAGAGGGGTCGACTCGACCCGACCACAAAATTCCAAATTTCACCCCCTCCGCCTCCCAACCAAAATTTCCGGTGAAACTATGCCTCCCCCAACTTTCCACTACCCCCTACCGCATTTTGCCCATTTTTGAATGCGCAGCAAGTAAAAAAATGCCTAAATACTGCTAAAAATGCTAAAATGCCCCCTCCCTTCATGAGTGACAGAATCCAAAAACCAAGCCAAGCAATAACTACAACAATTAAAAATCTTCAATGAATTGCTACATCTATATCGTATGCTGACGTTCCTTTACCTAGTATAAAACCGGCTTATCTTTAGAAAAAAGAAAATTGAAGAACAAAAAGTTTGTATCGGACTGAGATTCAATCCACCACTGCACCCAGTCCTGAGTTTTTGGAGTCGAACCTGCCCGTTCCAGATGAGCGGAAGGATTTCGATATTTAGACGTGGCCACGTACATAAAGTTGGCACCCAGCACAACTTCCTCAAATAGGTTGCTTACAAATGATATTTGGCTTAATACCATTAACCAGTAATACGTAGCTTAGGTTCATTCAATCCAAATTTACTTAGACAAGACAAGACAGTACAAGTGAAGCCAGATTCATCAAGATGGTGGGGGCAATCCCTTCTGAAGTCACGTCCCGGCTTGTGAATCGCACAAGCACCTACACCTCCATGTATGGTTAAAACATTTTGTTGATGCCACCCCCCCTCCCACTATATGATCCAATTACAAAACGGAATGATCGACGTCCGGACGTTGCATAAAACAACATTTTACTACATTACGTTGTCTACGCAGAATGTAGCTTCAACTACGCATCCTACAGTTTTTAGTTGCATAAAAATATGTCGTTACAGCCTACATTCTACACAAAATGTAGCTTTCCTACCTATTCCCATAATTCAAATGATGATTTCCCACAATTGAAATGATAGGAAGGTGTGAAGGCTTAGCCTTATGTTTATCCTGAATCCTTGTTTTATGTTTATCTTTTGCTAAAATTCCTCAGAATCCTCTTTCTAGTGCACGACCTCATAACATAGTTTAGCCACAGCATACTAGCAGTTTATAAACGCGCCGTTTCTCCCATCAAATGCCCTTTTCCTGTTTTCAGCTATTAAATCCTAGGGTTGTTAAGATTTGCGTTTTGTGACGGCCGCCACAACCGGCATTCCTGGCGGGGTTCGAACCCGTCACCGGTGGATTAGAAGTTGACTTTAAGTCGCATAATACTAGTTTTAGGGATGACTACACGGTTGTCGACCACTTTTGGCGGAGTGTATGGGGTTGTGGCAGGGTTCAGAACAAGGCCGTGTATAGTGCAGACAGCGTTACAAGGTGATGGAGTGGCTGGGGTGCCTGGTAGGATGGCGGCATTCATATCCGCACACATCAGATCAGATTTGGAAGTGGGTCAAGGGTACCCGCGGCTGCCCGCGGGTCGTGGGAAACCGCGGCTGCCAGCTGGCCGTGGGTACCCGCGGGTCGACTTTCAGGTCAGTGGGTACCCGCGGGTTATTTATTTATTTAGTTAGTTATTTATTTATTAGTTATTTTTGTTCACAGCACCTTTACGCAAACTTTTGGGCTAATTTCACCAGAAAAATTACAATTTACGTCTTTTGACTCTTTTTGTCTTTATACATTATAATATTGCTTTTATGATAGAATTAGTTCTTTCTATTCTATCTTGAATCTTCAGTGAAAATTATTTCAGCAATATTTCCCGGACATAGTCATTGGCATAAATATATTATCACGCAAAGCCATTAATGCTTAATCGTTGTGCGAAAGCAATGTTGACAACTTACTACAACTGCCTGCAAATCTATCTTAATCTATCCGTAAAGAGCATGAGCTGCTTCCAATAAATAATGACAATTTCGACATAGTTCAAAGAGTGATGATCATTCCTAATTTTATTGGTAGGTGCTAATAAAGTGTATGATATAAATAAACTGTTCAAATGGTAGTTTACTATCATATCCAAGTTAGGAGTGGACAGTGTTATATAAACACTCCTGCTGTAGCGGTACCAGAGTGAAACTAACCTAACACAAAAGTACCGTAACCCCGCGAGAGCAACTCAAGCGAGGAGACCGTGGCACAAGTGAATAACACACCAACCCGCAGGGCGGCCGAGGGAAGCCTCTCGCCAAATATATAGCCCTAGTGAATGGGTGACACCCGCTCACCTCAGAAATAACACTAAACTAACCTAGGAGCGCAGTAATGACCTACCAAAAGTACACACACCTAGTGGAGATATTTAATAAAGTAACAACAATAAGTATGGAAATAGAACAGATATAGAAATAACTAGTAATATAATTTAGGGGGGGCAAAGCCCAATAAATGCGTACAGGTATACTAGTAGAAAGAACTTACACACACAGACTCACCAAATAATATATATATATATATATATATTTATTATATTATATTTTTATAGGCTAAGCCCCGCTGACGTACACAATGCGGCCACAAAGGCCCACTGATGAAATACAGGGGGAGAAACTGTACAGGAGAGATGGAAGAGAATAGAGAGAGATAGCGACTGTACACGTTAAGGGAAAACCCAAGACTGAAACGGGGAGAAGTTTGACGGAGAAACCTCGTCCCAAGAGAAGCGCCCTCTAGCTGGGGTGTCCCAATCATGTAGCTCCAAGGGGGGTCCCCACCCAATCCAAACCTATCCTATAGGTGGAGCTACATGACACGTGGAAGAATGCTTGCTGACTAGGCAAGCCAGTTAGTAGCTAACTAGATTGATTTCGTAATAATGAGAATAACGAAAAGGTTGACCGTAAGTCAGCCTCTTGCGTTAGACTGCGGTACTTGCTACTTAGCTGTAAAACTAAATAAGAATGAACTGAACTTTAACGAAATTGCTACAAGAAAATAGACTTTCTTAAAACCTTTGCCTAAATAGGTACTGATTCTACCGACCGATCGGGGTCCCTACACCCTACACTTTTGAGATAGCATAGCATCCTCAGAACAAACGAAAACGAAGATGAAATCTGATGGAGTTAGCTGTGAACGACAGTTTGGTTTGAAAGTTTTATACTTCACTATGTATATTTTTAAAGCGTTAATTTTGCTCGATGCATGCTATAGAGTACTTAAATAAGCAAGAATGCCCAAACTTAAAAATTGGGTCAAGTGGGTCGATGAAATCTCAGTGGGCCGCCGGTCGTGGGTCGCGGGTCACCGGTCCGCCCATTCCGCATGATCACAAGAAAGCGGACAGCTGGAACAGGATAAGGTATCACTAGTATCCGGACTATTAGGCGAAGAACTGGACTGAGTCGAAGAAGCATGGTGTCTGGGTTGATTGTTGGAGCGCTTCCAGTTGTCTGACGATTGCTGCGTGACTGATGACTGAAATACGTGAACAATAGAATTTGTGAAATTTGTACATAAAGCTAAGTCTGATGTGGCTACGCTCGGACGCTTGCATAAATTGTAACGTGGAGAATTTTCTGGACGATCTCGCTGAGAAATCCTATTTGGGGTTGGTACATAAGGATCAAAATGTGGTTTGACGTTATTAAGGTGTAACCACTTCGGAGGCTTACTCCGGCTATTAAACAGCTGCGCGAGGGCATTTTCGAAACGGGCCATGCCAAAAATGAAGTAATTTTACGAGCGATGAGGTTTTGATTTGGGGTGTAGACATAAACTCTGTCACCTACTCCACATAATGTATTGTGTTAATTTTAACATCATAGTAATTTTTTAGTTAGCCTGAGCAGTAAGAAGTGCTTCTCGTGCTAATTTACATGCTGTGTGGACGGAGGAAAGCATTACGTGTTTATAGTCATATACGTTCGCATAGAGAGGGATATCGATTTTAAGCACTTGATCGACGGGGTGACTCTTGGGGATGCAGAAATACTACTACGGAACGCATAGGTTACCACTGGGATATATGCATCCCAATCATCCTGCTTAGCAGAGGTGTACATAGAAAGCATGGTAGCCAATGTATGGTTATAACACTCTACAAAACCATTCGTTTGGGGATGGTAAGGGGTAGTATTGATCTTTCTTGTATCGGTAATATCACAAATAAATTTTACCAGAGCCGATAAAAATTCTGTCACGCGATTGGAAAGTAGTTCCGGTGGTGCAGAATGGTGACATAAAATTTCATTGACAAAAGCCTTGGCAACTGCAGCAGTATGATTAAGAACGGAAGTTACTTCAGGCCAACGTGTAAATGAGTCTGTGGCACCTAAAAAGGAAACCTAGCTATTCCTAACTATTCCTAGCTAGAGGAACTTCTGTAGATCTTTTGATTCTTATGTTTTTATAGTTTTCTTTAGGCTTGGCCTTGAGTAGAACTTCAGTTCCAAGCCCCGTTTTGTGGCTAGCAAGCAGAGCTTGCTAGCTGTTTTGGCTTTGATTTTTGGATCTTTTGCAGTTATGTGCATTAGTTTTGCTAGCTTAGGCAGTAGAAATAAAGCTTGCTTCTAGACAAGCTGCGTGTTGAGTTCGGTCTGCTACATAGATTTTGGCATCCCTGGTAAAGCTTTATATTAAAGTCAGAGACTTTAATAACGTTTTGTTTTTCTATGATAGTTTCTGGGTGGCTCATTTTTGTTCTGCCTGGAGGCAGAACTACTTACACGAAAAATAGCTATGTTTAACACTAAGGATGCTCTACTCTAAACTTACTTAGCCTATCTTCAGCATTGGCCTCGTATGCTGTTGCACTTGATTTTTTCAACCGAAGGGGGCCTGCTTGCAAATCTCTGATATGTTCTTTTTAACCCATGCAGTCGATTGCCTGCTCATTTTGATTTTAAATTTTTCAGTTCTTGATTCTCTGCTGAGTGTTAGCATGTGCTTTACTTTTTACATCCCCCCTTGTCTCAGTCGGATTTCCAGTTGTGTTGATGTTTTCATGTCCCCGTCCGAACCTAGTCCGTAAATGTAGTTCTCAAGAACGTCCGCATTTAATATGCAAATTAGTTCAGCAATATCTGAGAACAGTTTATAACTAATAGCGTCACTGATTGGTTGCATACAACTGTTGAATGCCTTTACTCATCTTAGAGGCCGACATTGTGGCCCGCGGCCTGTGCTGTGAGTACTTTACTTTTTTGAAAAGCCATAGCACAAGTTGAGGAACAAGAACGCTTCAGGTCTCTGTAATGCTAATACTAGTTTTATTTTTTGGTGAAATTCTGGCAGAACTTCAAAACTAAAAATCTGGAAAGCTGTTGTGTAAAAGCGGCACTGCATTCCGCTGCTGAAACTGAGCACAATGTGATAAGCTGACCAACCAGTGTATTGTCTGTCATAAACACGTAATGAGCGGTAATCTCGCTTCTCACAAATAGTTAAGGAGCAGCAGAGTGAAGTATGAATTTGAAATTAAATTTAACTCTGCCTGGGGGAAATACGGAAGCTCGTGATGGCTACTTCGGCCGTTGCGGTCGCCCTGAAAATATAAGCGTCGGGTCTGATGGGCTCACCGGCTATCTAGGATGGCAAAATACACGAATGGCGACCAGAGTGAGAACCTATAGCTAAGACGAACTGAAAGTTTGTTTTTTAATCCAAAACCTGAGAAGGTCGGCTGCTGTGGGCTACCCAGTAAGCATCCCTTCTAATCCAGTAGTTCAAACAGTGTATTGCAAACTGCTGTACAAAATATTACTTTATGTTGGTCAATTAAAATCGCCCATTATAAAATCTACAAATTTATGTATTCTTTATGCCCAGTTGCAGAACGATACCCCTTCTAGGGGTCCTCTTGTCTTTTGTTTCTGTTTCAGAATTTTCAGGATTTGTATAGGTATTTGACAGTACAAATTTAACCTGACTGATTCCTTGGATACACGTTAGCAGTTGTTGTCAACTCTGTGTAATCCTGTTCAGTAATGTTTTGTCACTAATTAATTAGTGTTATTTTACTGAATAAACCTTTTTTTTTAGCACACGTAACTGAACGAAGTACAGT
>JASAND010014732.1:0-46549 GCA_030248195.1 Trissonchulus latispiculum
AAAATCAAAAATCGAATTTTTGCTGGCAATTTCGCAAATGAAGTCCGATCGAAAAACTTTTGGTACGTATGGAACGGTAGTGGCCCCTCTACATATGGTGCAAATTTGATGCCGGTAGCCCCTCGTGTAGCGTGAGTAATAAAAAACGTTTCTGATTTTTTTTTTGTGAACGAATTCACAAAAAAAATCACTCGTTCACAAAAAAAATCACCACCGGATCCGATCTCAGGATATAGCTAGGAAATTTTTCTTTTCGTGCATAAATAGAGCATAGTCCATAGTGTTATTACGTAAAAAAATTTGGACCCCCAAGTTTTTTTTGCACAGGCTGAACTTCGAATTTTGGTTCTCGGCCCCCGGGTCCAAAGTGGCTACCCAGACCAATGTGCTTGACCTTTATTATTGATAAAAGGAAGCTAGGAATCCACTTATTTTGTGTTCTATTGCTCTAGTAAGCACAGAACAAACAATTTGGCGGAGTAATTTCGTATCTGGAATGGTCACGTGACTTGGCCTAGGGTCACGTGACCTGGGTCGGGGTCACGTGACTGACCAAAAATTTTATTTCAAGGTCCCAGAAGCCTAAAAACTCGCCTATATAGGTTTTTCGGTGCGTAGAATTCAAATTTGGCATTAGTTTTTAGCAGGGTATTTTTTAGGGATTTTTTTTCGGGGGGGGGGGCTTCCCGGGGGGGCCCCCCCGGGCCCGGGGGGGGGGGAAGAAATTTTCGGGGGGGGGTAGATTTTTTTGTCAAAAATGAGCCAAAAAAATGGTATTTTTTGGGCGCTTTTCGCATGGTGAAACGCAAAAAGTTTGCAAAACTGCCAGGATTTAAGCTAAAAATAGCTATTTTTACGAAAAAATCTCCGGCGAAGCCGGAAAAATTTTGAAAATTGGCTCATTTTTTGCAAAAATTTGGGCCTCCAAAAATCCCGGGGGTGGGAAGCAAAAATCCCGGGGGGGGGGCGATTTCGGGGGGGGGGAAGGCATTTTCGGGGGGGGGGAAGGTCAATTTCGGGGGGGGGGGGGCCCCCCGCCCCCCCCCCCCGTAAAAAATACCCTGGTTTTGGGTAGGCCTTTGCCCGGATAGGTGATCCTGACCACCCTCTGGGTCCGGAGGGTCGGGCCGGGTCCACCGGCCGGACCGTCTGCCAGAAGGGGGTTGAGTGTACCTAAAACATGCTCTACAGACGGGTTTCCGGGTGGTTGAGCTCGAATTTGGCATTAGTTTTACCCTAGTGGTTGCCACAGAGAGGCATTTTACAAAAAGTTGATAGTGATTTTTCTTTGTGAACTTGTTCACAAAAAAAATCACCCACCGGTGGCGAACCCAGAGGACCTGGCAGGGAATCCAATATGCATATGGTTGGATAGCTTAGAGTTAGGACATGTCACATGCATAATAGTGGGGTACCTGCGCAAAGTCCGGCTAGTGAGTACCAGCAAAAATTTCAATTTTTTTGGTCCGGAGTTGTCCGAGGGTCCTATTTTGGGTGGGTCGGGACTATTTTGGGCACCCTAGTCGGAGGAGTTGAGCCCGGCAGCCAAACTACATATGTTGGGGTTGGGACTTGTGGCTACTACCATGCAAAAAATTTTCCGGCTGCGGCTTGTTGTTAGCCGTCTAGGTGGGTGATTTTTTTTGTGAATTTTCGGGGTGATTTTTTTTTGAACTCTTTTGCTATATAAATGGGCAATGCAAGATTGATAATTGGCAGTTTCTGAAAGCAAAATAAAACTTGTAAATATATATATATATATATATATATATATACAAGGCCGCACCCAGGGGGGGGTTCAAGGGATCTAGACCCCCCCCTTTTGGGATGACAAAGTGGAAAATTTTTGCTATTTTTATGGCAAAAACAGCTATTTTTAAAAATTTTCGCGCCTTCGGCGCGATAATTCACCTTTCGCGAGAAATACGTAAACGTCCAATGTACTGTTCTTGGGCAAAAATGCAAAAATTCTTCAACTTCTGGGGGGCTCCGCCATGAAATAAATAAAAAGAAATAAATAAATATATAAATAATATAAATAAATAAATCATGAAATAAACTGAAAGCGTTGAGTACAATTAATTATATACCTACAAAAAAAGAAAGGAAACAAAATAGAAGACACTTTAAGAGACAGAAGTTCTGTCACAGAATTAAGTACGTATATAATAAAGCAGCACGGAAGTATAAGTGCGCCGCAGGCGAAATTTTTTAAAAATTTGTGGAATTTATTAAAATTATGCTTAATTTTCACTCGAAATATGCATTATAAACAGCTGAAAAAATTTCTAGGGGGGCCCGGAAAGTCAAAGGAGGGGGCCCAAATCGCAAAGGGAGGGGGGGGCCCGGGCCCCCCCCCCCTGGATCCGCCACTGGGTCTCACAGGGGGTAATCTGTAGCCTGGTACACCTATGATCCTCCCCAAAATCGCCCCCTCCCGGGATTTTTGCTCCCCCCACGGGATTTTTTGGAGGCCCAAATTTTTTGCCCAAAAAGGCACATTTTCAAAAATTTTTCGGCTTCGCCTCTATTTTTAGCTTAAATCTTGGCATTTTTGAGAACTTTTTGCATTTCCCCAAGCCGAGCTCAAACCAAACCCCCCCCCCTAAAATTGGATCAAAACCAAGTAAACAATGCAGCATGTTTGAAACTATTTTGGCAATTTCCGAAACTTTTTGAAAAAAGTAGAAAAAATTTTCAAGCTATATATATTTTCGCATACGAAAATTATTGACAGAAGCTTTTGAGTACGTTTAATGTATTGTACATCGAAAAGGGAGCATTTTTAGCCAAAAAAATTGGGTATAGTTTAGGCAGGGCATATGTGCGTTCGGGGGAAGGAGGGTGGCCCTCCCTCCAAACGGAGGGGTCACCGACATAGGAAACGGAGATTTGGGGTGGGGGAGGCTCCGTCCCAACCTGCCTCCTCTGGAGTTTTTATTTTTATGCCAAAAATCGCATTTTCAGCCGTTTCTAATGCCAACAAACATTAAACCATGAAGTAAATTTATCATTAGACAGCAGTTAAACTCGAAAACTTGATTGCCAGCGTGTTTCCAAGTCCAAAATAAGGTCAATATTGAGTCAAACTCCATTATACAGTTAAACCCCCACCCCTTTTTTGCCAGCCACGCCACACCTATGAGTCCTCCCCCTCCAAATTTCGGATTTTGGTGGGGTCCCCCGGAGCCCCGAGCCAAATTTGAACCATCTACTCTCCCCAACATAGTTTCACCGGAAATTTTGGTTGTGGGAGGGGTATATAAGCTCTGGAAATTTGGTGGATGACCCGCGAAATGTGATTGGGTATATACGCCCCCCAAACCCCCCCAAAACAAGGCTTGTTCTGCCAGTTTTAAGCGTTTATATATACGCGTTTCAGAAAATGACCACTTTTAATAAACTTAATTTAGGGCAAAATTTAACTAACTTTTTGGCTCCAGAAAGGGCCGGGGGGAGGGTTGGGTTGGGTGGGGGCATAGGTGTAATTGGGGGAGGGGGGTAACCCCCCCAGCCATTTTTCCAAACCCCCCCAGAAATTTTTGGGGCCCCCAACCCCCGACTGGGGGGGGGGGGGTAGTCGCGCCGAAGGCGCGAAAATGGCCAAAATTTGGGCATTTTTAGGGTAAATTTTGCAAAATTTTTCAAAAAAGTCCAAATTGTTGGCTTAACGTGCTTATTATCGCGAGAAATACACGTTTATAAAGGTTTTATGGACTTATACTCAATATTGACCTTATTCTGGACTCAGAAACATGTTGGCAATCAAGTTTTCGAGTTTAAAAACACTGTCTAATGTCAAAATTACTTAATGATTTCATGTTTTTCGGCATTCATTAGCTATGAAAATGCAATTTTTGACATAAAAATTGAAAAAATATTTTGGGGGAAGTTTGGGGGGTCTAAAAAGGGGGCCCCCCAAAATTCCGGGGGAGGGGGCCCATAGTTTCCTTTGGGGGGGGGGGGGGACCCCCCCCCCCAAAATTTTTGACCAAATTTACCCCCCCCCCCCAGATTTTTTGACTTACCCTCCCCCAACTTTTGGCTACCCCCCCCGAACCCCCCCCCAACGATTTTTGGACCCAAAAAGTTAGCTAAATTTGGTCCAAAAATGGTCATTTTTTGAAAAATTTTTCTGAAATTTTGACCTAAAATCGCTTTAAAATGGTGCAAAAGCGCCTAAAACGTTAAGAACAAGCCTTATTTTGATGAAAAAAGGGCTAAATTACAGAAAATTTTGCATTTTTGGCCTTTTTTCGAAATTTCTGAGGTCCGAATTCTGGGGGGGGTTGGGGGGGGTACCCCCCATCACATTTCGGAGGTCGGCCATGATTTACCCCCCCCCCAGACCCAAAGTTCCAGGGAAACTATGAGGGGGCCCCCGGGCCCCCCACCCCAAATCCCCGTTCGTTACACCTATGGGCATGGCATAGGTGTGGCCATACGTGTAACGGAGTTTTGGGGTGGGGGAGGCTCCCCCCCCCCAACATTTTCGGGGGGGGCGGGGCGGGGGGCCCTCTGGCGACCCCCCCCACCCCCCCCCCAACCAGGCTGGCGAAAAAAGTGGGGGTGGGGGTTCAGAAAAAAGTAGGGAGGGGGGTTTGGCAAAAAAAGGGTGAGGGGGGGTCGCGAAAAGTCGATTTGGGGGGCAGGGGTAAGAAAAATTTCGAAAAAGTCGGTTTTTCTTTAAAAAATTGAAAAATTTTCTCAATTTACAGCTATTTTTAACGATTTTTAGCTTAATTAAGCGAATTCTAGCAAATTTTCGCAAATTTTTGTAATTTTTTTGAAAAAATTCGAATTTTTAGCTGAAAATTTTCAAAAATTTAGGTAGGGGTTTGAAAATTTTTAGGGGGGAGGGGTCTGAAAAAATTGATTTGGGGGGGAGGGGTAGGAAAAAATTTTTGGGGGGGGGGGTTGGCGACCCCTCCATTTGGGGGGAGGGGTCCCCCCCTAACACACCTATATATGCTTAATGGTAGCCGAACGAAAGTTGGGGGAGGGAGGGATGTCGAAAATTTTGGGAGGGGGCGGCACGGCAGCCAAAGGAAGTCGAAAACTTTAAATTTTGGGGAGAGTACCAAATAGAGTATAAACCAGTAACAAAATTGCTTACAGAATATTACAAAATTCCCCAAAATTCCGCGCTAAAAGTCAAGTTTTAGAATCCTAAAGCTTGCATCACAATTTTCACGAAATTCCCTAAAATTATCACGAATATGTATTTAAAACAGTAGCTAAGAAATTTAAATATTAATTGTGAGGATTTGTTACGGTGGTGATTCCTTTTGGGCACATATTGTTATTTGGCGGCGTAAATCAAGATGAAATTTGATGAAACTTTCCGAAATAAGTTCATTTAGCGTTCTAACATCCTCCGCGCAATCCCGATTCAAAAACTCGAGATTTTACCTCAGAAAATGATTCAATGCTTCTGTTTTGGGCTTCTAGAGAAGCATATGTAATGAAGTGAGCAAGATCCGAGACACGATCTTCTCTAAGTTCTAATCTCTCCGTTACACGGAAGGTCAGCACGTCTGCTCGCAATGAAACAGACTTAAGCACCAGATCTCTGAAAGGTGGTGTTCCAGAATCAGAGATTCTCTGCAGCCAACCTTGGTAGGGGTCTTTGTCGGTGAGTTCGTTTGAGGCTCCTGATTTCCAAATGAACAGCAAGCGGGGTCAGCACTTCCTTTTCGTAAATAGCACTAGATTTGGATGATGAGTTCCTCACTGGATTTGTCACGAAAACTTACTTGGGATGAGTCCGTCCTGGATTCCTGTGGGTGCAGGCTGAACGGTAAACGCACCGTATCTGACGGCTAACGCGCCTTTGTTTGCTTAAGTATTAACTTGACGGTAAACGCACCGTATGTGAAGGCAAACGCGCCTTTGTTGCTTGAAATAAGACTCGGTAACTAACAAACCGGTACTTTAATGAAAACACTACAATTACAATTACTACAATTTGCGCGTTCAACGTAATAGTTACTGCACTACCGACGGTTCAGATATAATGTAATATGATACAGTACAAATTTACTGTACCAGAGTTGCCAGATATTTACCCTTTAGTTATTATTAATATTATTCCAATTTGGAATAATATTACAAATTTTGGTTAAACTGTAGGGGACAAGGTCGATACTCTTAACGCCTTTTACACCCTTCTAATCTACTGACTCTTTCTACCTCAAGTCCCCTATGCTGTGTGTTACCCTGTATGCTTGGGCTTTGTTACTCTTTATACGTCCCCTTACAATAGGACTGTCAAACTAGTATCACAATGCACTAAGTCACTAATTATTAACCTAGGGTCGGTCTTTGGGTGAGCCCCCAAAAGTCGGCTCCGACACTCAGTTCAGGGATGCTATGCGGGATAGAATTTGAGGAAATCGAAACAGTCGGGAGTCGGGAAATCCTTCCTTACTTATTCCTAATTAATGAAATTTAACACAAAGTACAAAGTTCAAAGATTGGTGCTTCTTCGGGTTCTTCTGCTCTCAAGATGCAATGAACTTCTGGCTGTAACCTAAGCTCAAGCCAGAGACAGTACGTGTGCTTGGGGGGGGGGGTTGGGGGGGTTGGGGGAGTACACCCCCCCCCAGACCTGAGCTCACCTCCCCCCAGAGGGGTCCCTCACCCCCCCCCCCAGAATCGGGATTTTTCCGGTAATAAACCGGAAAAATCCGGTTTTTTGGCGGCCTTCTGCCGCCCTTCACCCCCCCCCCCCAGAACTTCCCCTCCTGCACATGTCTGGGGGGACTGAGCCCCGGAGGTGAAAAGGTTGAACTGGATGGGTTATACATTTCCAAATCGAATTGGTGAGTGATTTTTGACTGTTAAAGTTCACGTTGCAGTTTGCCCAACTGATGTCAAGCGACGGCGGGATTCGTCTCTGATCTCGACCTTAGTTATGCTCTAAGTCCACAAGGTCCACACTAACTCCCACTGACTGATCCGAGTCCGACTAGTTCACTGACTTCGATTCCGAACTGGAGACGATCCGCGCACCTGAATCAAATGGGTTAAAATCCATTAGTACAAGGTTACGGTGTGGGAATCGAACCCAGCAACCATTACTCGTTCTTTTGCTTTCCAGGCCCAAAATGAGCATTTTGGGCCCCATTTGAACTGGTGAATTGAAGAATTGACTGAAAATCGTTGGTTATTGCCTCTTTGACAATAGTAACCGTTTCTGATAGTTTCTTGTCACCAAATGGGCCTTCTTGGCCATTTTTAGGTTGCAACTTGTTGAATTTGGTTAAACTTGACGTAATTCTTTGCTTGAGTAAAATGATTCGTGATGTTTCTATTACTTGGACTCAATTGAGCCTGATTGAATCTACAACCGGGCGAAACAATCCTAAAACGTGTGAAAATTCGCTATTCGCGCCCTGTTTGAGAATCCCGCTTGTTTCTTCTTTTTCTTGCACAAATCGGGCCGTCTGGCCCGTTCTGGATTAATACAAGGGGATTCTGACAGAAGTTCACAGGTTCTCTTGAACAGACAAAATGACGGGACAAAACTTGCATTTCTGGCCTGATTCTGGCCCAATTTCGCTGATTTGTCACGGGAAACAGGCTTGTTTCCCGTGGCCTACTGCCAATCTCAAACATGAATGAACTTGGCGTCTTTAGACGAATTTCTAATGTTGGAAGATGGTCAAACACTTGCTATTTATTACCGTTAACCTAACTACTACCTATCTATTTACATACATTAAATTACTGAAGCCTACGTAATGCCTATTAAGAATTAATATTGCTGACTGTTCGACTCAGAATTAGAACTTCGACTTAGAAACAGTTTTCCTACCTACATTAATTAATAATTACTAAATCATAAGATAAAACTAATATGCTGCTTTGTGGGTGAGTTTTTGCATATAGTTGATTCTAACTAGTTTCTGCCAAAAATGCAAAAACTCACTCACTCACTGTCTCAGCAGCCATTCTACGCAGTCCCAACTTACCGACCTACCGACTTACTACATCTACATCTAAACTCCTACCTATCTAAAGCCCATAGGGGACGTCCCGAACCGCTACTCAATCCGGTCCTGGCAACCCCGGCAGCCGTACTAAGTCGCGCGTACTACCACCCTTTCACTCGGGCATGTTCTAAATTTGTTCAAAACTAATATATAAATTTGAGGATTTTTGATGAACGCAAACCCGAGTGAAAGTGGTAACATTTTGTAGGGCTAAAAAACTGAACATTTTTTGTGCTTACAGCACCAAACAATATTAAACAGTTATTGAGAAATTATTAATTAAAGTTTATTGAACAGTGCGCAATTTGAACAATTGCGCACGCTTAACACTTCCTGTTTTAACGTTAACTTTGTTGTGTTAATCAGCTAATACTTAATTAGTTGGTACAAAAGTTGCATCATTTTGTAGAGTTTGACGAGCTGAACATTTAGCTTTTTAAATCAGATTAAACCGTTCAGGTGTTAGTGAGAAAATCATGATTAAAGTTTACCTTCACATATGCGTAGTTTGTACATACAGTGTATTAGCTCAATTGCACACGTGCTAGGACCCTAGGCTGCAGAATCTGCCTTAAACCGCCGAACGTAGCAATATTCATACCAAACTTCACACCACATTTACTCCAAAGCTGACAATTTCGCGTCAAATATACGTCTAGGTTATAAACAAAATAAATCCCTAATTATTTACGATTTTGGGCCAAATTGCTACTCAATTTGGCCCAGTTCCTGCCTAATATCTGAGTATTTACGCACTCATTCTGCCAGTCCCAAGACCCTTATCTTACAAAGGGGGTTTACATGGTATGCCCTCATTCACACTCACAATCACACAATTTTGATTCAGAATTCACACTCTAGAAAGGGGCTAGCCTTGGAACCTCACAATCCATGAGGAATTTACCCAAGGAGCCGATTACGTAAATTTAGGAATCCCATTCACACAGTTAACATCACAGTCACACCAACAACTACACAAACAACTGAATAATACAATACGAATACTAGAAATCTCCTACCTAGGTCTACCTATTTTTTGTATGCACCCTTTTGTCATGGCTTGGGATTAACTGACCTTCGTACTACACTTGACATTTGTAAACTTTCGTAGTTTTGATAGAAATTGAGAAGTTTGGAACTTTAATAATTGTAGAAAGCGGAACCAGTAATAATTGCTCGGCAATTATTACAACAAGAACACAACAACGCACACATTCTCCGCTAAGGACAGCTTTATTACGTTAATTTCGGGGAAGCCGGCCATTCCCCCTCGAAACAGCTAATTTATTAACAATTAAAATAATTCTTGGGCTTTTTGAACCCTAATAGTTTTAGACTAGCCGACCTACACAAGATTGCACAAGTGGACGATTACAGACTATGCTTCTTTTTTGTACACAGTAGTGCCTACTTTTAGCAAGTATGGCCGGCAATTCCTAATTGCCCGCTGTGGGGAGAAACTGTTCCTAGTATAGCTTAGATTTAACATGAGGTCGTAACCAAGGGACCTCCTAACTCAACTCAGGGGTGGGTCCCCACTCAAAATCCCGTTATTAGTAAAAGAAACCCCAAAACATAAAAAGGAAAAAGTAACTGGCCACGAGGGCTCGCTGATGAAAAGATAAAAATAACTGGCCACGAGGGCTTGCTGATGAAAAGATAAAAATAACTGGCCACGAGGGCTCGCTGATGAAAAGATAAAAATAACTGGCCACGAGGGCTCGCTGATGAAAATATAAAAATAACTGGCCACGAGGGCTCGCTGATGAAAAGATAAAAATAACTGGCCACGAGGGCTCGCTGGTTTTCGATTAGGAATTAGCCAAAAGGGCTACAATTTTGATTGAAAGTTAAGGCCCGAAGGCCGAAAAAGCTATAGTAAAAATAGGCCAAAAAGGGCCTTCTGAAACCTAGAAAAGGTGCGTTCCTTGTGCGAATGGCCGAGCATAATGCGCTCAAATGGCCCTCAATTGTGCGGTCGTTTGCTTCGTGTTGGCTCAGATCATCTCCTCTGACCTGTGTGGGCCAGAGGAGGTCCTAACTCGAGTGCTATGGGGGGGCTAAATGCGTTAGGGATTCTCCGGCCAAAACGCTGGCACACCAGGAGAACGCATTTCATAGGGGGATACACGGCCGCTCTCGGACGGAGCTGAAGCAAACACTGACTGGAAATTTTGAATTTCCAGTGAGCTGACAGGGGCTGACAGCTCACTGACCTCACGCCTGTTGCCGGCCTCTTTGAAACGAGCAGGATTTCCAGACTCTTCTGGAAATCCTCTTTGTAAGTTCAGACCCGACGTGGGCTGTTTGCCCGTTTGGCCCACCGGGATGGAGATTTATGGGGGGGTCTGGAGTTATGACCCTCCAACTGAGACCTTACTTGATGAATTTCCCAAGCTGAATTTCCAGAAACTTTCCAGACCTTTTGGTTAACATGTAGAGATAACCAAAGGGGAAAATTACTACTTAAAAAGTAAACGTAAACAAAGGTTACCTAAGGCCAATATTAGGTAATTAAAATGTAATCCCACAAAACTTTTTTGGCCTATATCTTTCGCAATATTGGGAGTTAAAAGACCGGGTTTGGATTTTTAGAATCAGGAAAAAATTGCCTTTCAGATAAACCTAAGTTATATTTTTGCCAAAAATCTTCAAAATTTGTTAATTATTACCAAACTACTGCTAACTAGGCCTAGCTAACACCTGTTAAGATCCCTTAACATCATTTTATGTACCTAGCTAATGAATAATTACATTTTAGTGACCCATCTTCCAACATGTGAGCTGAATAACTGTATGAGACGTCTTTTTTACAGCATTTTTTTGATAATTCGCTACTTCTTGAGCGACAAGTTTATTAAACTTTTCTCTTTATTACTTTTAGTTTGCTTTAAATGAAGTTTCGGAACGTTTTTGAACAACAGGAGGCTTGGCAAGGCCTAGGAAGAGTAACGACTTCTCCGTTATTTAATCAAGAACCATGATTCGGGCCTATTACTGACCCTGGAAGGGTAACGACCCCTCCGTTATTAGTTAATACCCTTATTAATTCCTAATAAACCGTATTCCACTGAGTTCCTGTTCTATTCTGGCGTTATTTATTCGGGTTATAGTGCTATTTCTAACCTTATTTCCTAACCACGCTAGAACCTATGTCCCTATTGGTAAATTTCGGGGCCGTTTTGAACCGACTGACAACTCTGGTACTCACATGATCAATGATAATTACAACAATTGCTCGGACGTTCACATACTGCATTCTAGGTTCTGAGCAACAGATTTTCAAGAGCAACAACAACGACAATTCCACTTTAAGTAACAATCCATGGTTTTATGAATTTTCTTTACTTTTTTGAGCTTTAATTCATTCATAACATTACACATAGATTTCTATGCAAAAGTAAAGAGTCTTTTTATGGATCGTTTTAACGCGAAAATACCAACATTATCGTGGTCCTGACCACAGTCAAAAATGTAGTTACATTTTCACTGAAAATGTAATGTAAAATACCTAAAATACTTTTATGAAACTCAGCTAAAGTAATTACAATGTAGTTACATTTCCATCCTATTCAAAGCATTATGAGAACTAATACATTGTAATGTACCTTATATTGTAACAAGAGTGCATAATTGCAGTATATATAAGAAGAAGAATAAGCCACTGGAGGGCTCCTGTTCTTGGCATTGCGTAACGGTGCTTCGACCACAATATGCGAATGTTCCCCCGTTTGGTTGGGTGGGTAGCTTTCTTCGACAAAGCATACCCCCTCCGTTTGGGGGGGGGTAGCTGAAAAGAGGTCCCCGTTTGGAGGGGGGTAGCCAACTGCCAATCAGATTGCAGAGACCCCCTCCCGTTTGGTGGGGGCGGGGTAGATCAGAGGATTACGGCAGTTTTTGTTCTATTCGGAAATGGGCCCCCGTTTGGTGGGGGGGGGGGGTAGCAAAGAGAGGTCCCCGTTTGGGGGGTCGCCAACAGTCAATCAGATTCAGCCAGTTTTAGCCTCACTTGGTGACTCCCCCCCAAACGGGGACCCCCTTCTGCCTACCCCCTCCCCCACCAAACGGGGACCCCCTTTTGCATACCCCCCACCAAACGGGGACCCCTTTTGCATACCCCCCCCACTAAACGGGGGAACATTCGCGTATTGTACTGGCAACTCTGGCAAACTGTTACACTGTTTCTCTGTAATAATTGTAAATCGTATCTCTGTACCACGCGCTGTTCATAGCTTTATCATTATTGGTTATATTGTAATTAATAATTTTATAATTATTAGCAATAAATTGGAGTGCCTTTTTATGTTGTGTGTAAAGTTAGGGTGCTAAATCCTGACAAAGACATTGGAGCCAGATTCCACCCCTGAACAAGTAAGTCATCAGACTTGGACCCTGTTCCCTACGAAGAATCGGTCACCTTCCAATCTTGATTAGGCAATCAAGATCTAATAATCAGTGTTCATTGTTGTGACCTGATTATCCTTTGGAAAGCAAGTGTTGGCTGACCCCGCTTGCTGCCGACATCTACTGGACCCCTGCCATCAACAAACGGACTCACGACAAAGACCCCTGTCCAGGTTGGCTACAGGGAATCCTCAATTTTGGATACATCACCTTTTGAGGATCCAATGTCTAATTTACTAACCTTAGTAAACCTGCCGACCTTCCGTGTATTCGAAGCGGTTGCTAAATGCTACCCAGAGCCAGTCTTGTTAGACTACAGCTAAACGGAATCTCACAGAATCAAATTATTGGAGCCAAAGTTTTGGAGTCCGACTTCAATCGCTTCATTACACATTATTTGATGACCGAAAAATATTAATGTTGAAATGGTAATTGTACCAGAGCGAGCATTGTGAATTAAAATCATTCAAGCGAGCGAGATCAAATCATAAATCAGAGATGAATCAGTTCGCTGTCCTGAGGCAGACTAATGTAGCGATGAATCAGATCGCTGTCCTGTCAGACTAATATAGCGGGAATGCCGAATAAACAGTGCATGAAACTACTAGGGTTGACTCCACAATGGTAACACGCTTGGCTTGGGGAGAGCCAGTCCTGGGGAAGCCTCGCCAGTAGATGTAACTCTATAGAAATGCTACGGAACTAACAAACTAAACCTAACAACCCTATAAACTACAAAATAAAAATTATATTTTTATAAATATATTCGCGAAAAAATTTATTTTACAAATCCTCCGGAGCAAGATTTGCACCGTGGCACCGGTACACTACACTACACGCAGCACATGTTGTATTTGTAGCACATACACACCATATAAATGTACTCTGGCCAACATACATGTGGGAATGCACTGGCAGCACACTAGAGGATATAGGGGAGCGGTCAGGTAGACCGTCTGTCCCACAAGACAGACACAAGCAACACTGACTCACAAAAGTAAGCAAACGGAAGTGTCTGCAGACAATATGCAAATTAGTCTGCAGGCGTAACAAAAATGTAAACACCACGCATACACATATGAATATACATACACTACATATTCATGCAACTGTGAAAGAGTTACGATTTTTTGAAAAATTATGGTAAATTTTCCTTCGACTCGCATTTGCAACGCAAGTACTCGCATATATATGATAACAATTTTAACTGATTGCGCTCGCAGCTCGCAGATAGGGAATTTATTATTTACTTTTGATCAAGCTATAAAACATTTCATAAATTTCATGGGGCCAATTTCATAAAAAAATTGCGGATTTGCAAGTGCGAGTGTGCTAGTACTCGCACTTGAAGCGCAAGTGCGGATTACAAGTGTTGCATAAAACTTTTCCGTAAACTTGCGGAAATTAGCTAAGCAAGTAGCGGGACTTGACCCACTTGCAACGCAAGTGCGAGTACTTGCGTTCCAAGTGCGAGTAGAAGGAAAATTTACCAGAATTTTTCAAAAAATCGTAACTCTTATCTTTCACAGTTGCATAAAATTTACAGAAACTTTCACAAAATGTTCAGAACATTTCAAAGCAATTAATTCCTAAATTTTATTAAAAACAAACGAAAATTAGGAAGGATATTCCAATTTTTTGAAAATCGTCTAGTAAAAATCTACTAGCCGACTTTACTCGCACTTGCAAGCTGCAAGTGAGTGTTCCAGCGAGTTTTATGAAACACTTATATACTTGCTGCTTGTGTAGAAGCGGACTTGCAACTTGCATCGAACTTGATTCGCAGTTCAAGTGCAAGTGCGGATTCCGCACTTGACATTTTATGAAACACTTACAGCTTTCAATTCCGCAACTTGCAGTTGCGAGTTACGAAATTCGCAAATTGCAAATTTTTATAAAATTGGCCGCTGGTAATTCAACGCCAACGACCCAATTTTTAATCTTGATTTAAAAGGTTACAGCCACAATTATATAACTGAGTTTTCATCAGAATTTTCTATAAAAAGATTCTGAACTTTCCCCTCGAGTGTCCTCTTTCGACTAGAACCGATCATGCACTTATCTGGCAAATGGCTCAAGAGTTACAATCACCACTGCTAGTTGATCACCATTTCTCTCCACCACCAAGTTCAAAGTGGCTTCATATTCTCGCTTCGTGTTTATTTTCATCACAGATATCATCGTGGAGGAGCAGTGTGGCATTCTTGGGGGCTATGATTGCAGCAGTTCGAACAAGTCGGCTCCTAAAAGGAGCAGTATCTCGCCGTCGGGTTAAATTGACTTTGAAACAATATACACAGGTCGACAGGGTAAGCAAATGCAGCGTATATAGTATACAGATGCAGGCTATGCTCAACTTTGATCGAGGCAGCCGGTTATCAAGTCCTTGAACTTATTTGTTTTTCCTGCTGCGCCTCGGCGCAGCAGGTCTACCATAATCGGTTTTTAAAGACATTTAACACGCAGATAGTGCTTTCTATGTCGCCTCCTATAAAATGCACTTGGAATTCAGTTTCAGTACATGAAGAATGTCAAAGTAGTTTATATAAATGTTATGCAAATTAGGTACTGCGACTGCGAAAGTAGACCTTTCTATATATGGAATACTGTTGCTGCATAAACTTATGTAAACTATATACGTAACCGCAGAGTCCAAACAACCAGTGTTGGCGTATATATATATGCATGGTTAATTCAGCTATGTGTCGCAACGCATCGGTTATTGTTGGGTAATTTTATCACTATTTATGTGCAAGTAATTATTTCGAACAACGCCTTTAAAGTACTGAGCTGTCTTGCGAAGCTGCCACAGAGCACGCTGTACTCATTATGCTATAGATATTTTGCACATGGTATTTTGCACTGAAAAACAAAATTGAAAAATTTTAAAACACAAGTCAATGCTGGTACAGTTTGAATCTAGCAATAATAAACTCCATGTTTCTCAATCTGATGTCTCCAGATTGATCTATATTCTTGCACCTGGCTCAAACTTTTCTGAGACAAGTTCACAGATACAAAAATAATTTGCTCGCAGCAGGGCCTTTGTGATACGTAGGTATCAATTTGCAGACTCTGCCTAAATTCTGCACCAATCCCAACAAATTTTGCACAAAACTCTTGCTTGTTGCTTTCATAGCGATGATTCAATCTCTCCAGAACAAAACTACCAAGATGTCAGTTGCTGAAACATGGACAGCTTGCTTAGCACTTTGTGGGTAATTTCGTAAATGCAAAGCAGTTCCACTAAACTTCAAGACACACTAGCCATTGCCTCGAATTGCGTCTGTTGGTTTTTTGATTAAACTCACCACTCTCTAAGTTTGACCTGCATTTTTCAAGCTTTGGAAACTCGAAGAGTGTCGATTGTAATACTGTACCAAAAACATTTCTCGACAAGCTACTATCAAAAGTACATAATATACCTGAGAGTATGCCACTAGGCACTCTATGTTATCGGAGCAAAATCTATGCTGTGCTCGCTAACGGCCCACCCCCCTCCCCCGCAAATCAGACCCATCACTTCATAGAAATTCGAGCGCTATGCTTGTGTTCTAAAGCTCGAAGCAGGCACAAAATTCGCGCACCCGCTGCTTGTGTTTCGAGCTTTAACATACAAGCATAGAGCGAGTGAGCGTACCCCCGGTTCGACTAGGTACTGATTTGCGGGGGGACACTAGGGTCTGATTTGGGGGGCGGGGTGGGCCGTTAGCGAGCAGAGCATAGTTTTTGCTCTGATAACATAAAGTGTGCCCAGTGGCACACACTTATATTATGAACTCTTGCTACTATGAAATTACCAGAATTTTACCTTATTTCCACTATAAATCGCAGGGTGTCATTGTGAAATTAAATTTTGAATTAAGCCTTCAAACAGTTTTCATTTTTGTTTTTCAGTAGTATTCAGTAGTGACTTCTTTTCAAAAGCAACACAAACATCAAGGGTTTTGAAAATGGCTTAATGCTTGACGTAAATCCAGTTTCCTACTGTATTCCCTTTCTTACTTCGGTCGGACCGCGTGTTCCTATGACTGACCTTTAACTCTGGCTGCAGGCATTGTTGATTACAGGCTAGGGAGGGCTCTGAGAAAGAAAGTGTATTACCTTAATTGGAGTAGGATTATATATTTGATTAAAGTATGGCGCGCTAAAACAAAATGTGAAAAATTAGGATGACTTAACTCGACCTTGTCAGTGACTGAACTGCCAATGAATCGCAAAACTTAATTTGCATATTACAACAAAACACATGGAAACTTTATGTTAACCAAAGGGGGCCTTGTGAAAAGATTTTTTTACTAATTTATGTAACAAGAAACAACAGCCCCCCTCCAAGAATATTTAACTTGCAAATTTAAACTTTTCACCAACCAGCAAGGAAAAATTGAAATAAAGAAGTACCGGGTCCAACCTGATAAATCAGCTGCACGCCCCCCTTCTTACAAAAACTATCACTGCTAATGAAGGCAGAGCTGAGTATAGGGTGGAAATTTAACAGTGAAGAGATGTGTAATGGAATGACTTAGATCTTGTGCTCAAAAGTGGTTAAAGACGTCAGTTTCTAATTGGTCATTGTTTCAAAAGAAGTTTCTGCAGAAAACGGAATCTAAAAATCCTGCCTGTGTTAAGTTTTAGTTTTGATATTGTGTCCAAGCCATAATTAATTGTAATTGTATGATTGTTAAAATCAGAGTTGCCAGCTCCAATTGAGTATCCAATCGTCCTTACGAGAGGAAAAGCTTAAAATTATCCTATTACTAGCACAATAGAGGGGCACCTACAAGCTTAGTTGGAGTTAATTAGCCCAAAATAATGATCTATTATACTTAAAGTAATGATTATAAGTAAATCCCAAGATTCCCCTTTTCGAAAGGACAGGTGTCCTTTCCCTCAGTGACCCGGGTGCGGTCACTCTCCCTTTCCATTGCCAGAGTTTAATAAACAAAGATGAATCATTAAAAAATCCAGGAATCCCAGTGTTGGCTTAAAACCAAAATGTGTAGTTATCGTGGAAAGAATTCAACATCTTTAGTTGAAAAGAATGCAATAACACTTGTCAGTAGTCTTCAAAAGTACTTTTTCATTGTTTAATAACCTATATTAGAAGATGGTTTAACAAAATAATCACATAATTATGTAGTACGTAAGAAATTAAGCATAATAAGTACCTAAGTGTGTTAATTTGCAATAATTCGTGTTTTGCAACGTTTTAAGGCTTTAATCTGTTATTAACAATGTTAATTAGTGTTAGTTAGGCTTAATTTCTGTTAATTTACCTAAATATTACGTAAGAAATGAATTTTTAGTCGGTAACACAACTTAGGCTCATATGAAAGAGAAATTTCTCCCATTTCTAAAAATGCAATCCCCACGTTTTAACTCCCAATATTGAGTAAGTTATAAACAAAAATGTTTTAGTAAGATTAGCTTTTGTTTCGTAATCTTACTTTACGGAAAAGGAAAGTCCTAAAAGTGGACTTCTAAAAAAGCTTTGTACTAACTTTCCCCTTTCTTTCTTCCCCTCTTTCTTTGTCTGGGAGGCCGTCTACCTCCCAGACTACAAGGCAGCCAGGTGCGCTGCTGTTTCCCCTTTTTCTTTCTCCTTCTCCTACGTACTTGAGGATTGTCCTCAGGTGAACTTTTGTTGGGCCTAGTCCAACAAGAAGAGGACAACAAAAGTTCGCCTCTAGAAAAGAAAAGAGGACACAAATTTAACACGTAGGTAAAGTTCAGAGGGGGCTTAATTAATTTCCCCCAATTAAAATTATTACAGAAATTAACTAAATATGTTTAGTCAAGTACGTAGAGTGTCAAGATTCCCCTTTTAAGTCTCTGAAATTTACATAGATTGCATAAAGGTTACAAACAAGGGTCAAAATTCGTGCTATTTCCCCTTTGGTTACGTTTACATGTTAACCAAAATTTTGCAAAGTTTTGCAGAATTTCAGCATCGAGAATTAATCAAAAAAGGGGTCAGTTGGGGGCAATATGTCCCCATTATCGTTAATCTTCCCTCCCTCGGGCTGGCCGGTCCGGCAAGCCGCTGGACTGGCCTATGGTAGAGATAGCAAGCTTCTAGAAAGTTCTAGAACTTTCTAGAAGCTCTAAGCTAAAATAAAAGAGAAATTCCGCCCCCAGTTCGCTAATGACCTGTCACCGAGCTGTCAGCAAAACTGTCAGCTCGGTCCCCAAAATTTTAAAACTCTTCAGTGTTCGTTTAGCAGCGACCGATAGCGGTCGGATTTTGAGTCCCCCTCCCTAGTGCGTATTACTTCTCGGACCACTGGTGTGGTACGGGAATATAGTAATACGCACTTCCCCATAGGACACACCTAGGACTTTTCTGGCCCACACTGGCCAGAAAAGGGCTGAGACAAAGCACGAACACTCCAACTTGAGGAGCCTATGGGTTTTCTATGCCCGGCTCATAATTTCTGCCTAGGATAAAAATAATTAGGAATTTTTATCGTGGCCCTTGGCCAATTTTTTCATATTGTATTTTTCGGCCTTTAGGCCTTATTTTTATGGTATTTTTGGGGCCTTCAGGGCCAGTTTTTTTATGAAGTTTTTGGGCCAGTGAGCCCCGATTTTATAACCATTTTTGGGCCCAAGGCCATTCCTTATTTACATAGCATGTTGGGCCTCCGGGCCAGTTTTATTTCATTTTCATTTTATTATTTGATTAATTCAAAAATCAAGGGCAGCTCATGTAAACCCCTCCTGTGCGATGGAGGTCTTGAAGCATGTCCACTTTTCTCTTCTCTTACTTTTCTCGTTCTGACTTCATTTTTCATTTACCAAGCCACGGCCTTTTTGGCCTAAAAATTAGTAGGCCTTTATGGCCAAACGATTCTCTTTATTTGTCACTTTTGGGGTTATTTTTGTAGCTTGCATGGGACTATGAGTGGGACCCCTAACCCCTGATTCTGAGCTAGAAAGCCTCTTAATTACGGCTCTGGAACTATTAAGTTAGTTAGAAGAATTAATTCCCCACAGCCGGCAACTAGGAGTTGCCGGCCATATTTTCACAAAGGCCTGTAATGTCTCAAAACCTTTCTAGTTCGTATTATGTTTTATTTTCAGCGTTAGGTCGGCATCAAAACCTTTAGGTATTAAAAGTTATAGGGTATTTTAAAAGCCAATTCTCAAAAACATGAGTTGTTTTACTTTTAATTTAATTAATTATTAAGCAGTTTTTCAAGAGGAATGGCCGGTTTCCTCACATTTTGTAGTTTTAATTAATTATGTATCTAGTTTAATTAACAGTTCTTTGTTGTCAGTGATAATTGCTTGGCAATTATTACTCACTGGCTTTCACTAAAATTTACGTTGTACCTTTTTCCAAACTTGTGCAGTTTAAGTTTTCCGCAAAACTTCTTTTATAGGCAATTCTGAGGAATTGCAAAGATATAAAACTCGCGCACAACAAAGTTCAAAGTTTCCAAACTTCATACACAAATGAGCCTAAGTTTAATTCATTAGTTAGTTTAAATAGTTAGGTAGTTATTACTATGAATGTTTTGTAACTCTGAGGTATGAATGTTTTGTAAGTTTGAAGTGTGAATGTTTTGTGCAATTGAAGTGTGAATGTGTTGCAAAACTTATGTGTGAATGTGTCCCTAAAAAGTACCTAAGGTGGTTATTCGGGTAAACCCCTCATGGAGCGTGAGGTTCCGAAATTAACCTAGTTTCAAGGATGTTTGGTTGAATGACTGTAGAATGTTCTGATCTGAGTGTATGCTGTATGAGTGTTTTCGAATAATTGCAGTGGCAACTCACGGAAACTCCCCTTGTATGATAGGGGTTGTGAGGATTGTCAAATCAGTATGAGTGATAATTGAACGAATGAGTATTAATAATGTAGTTGTTAATATTGGGATAATCCGGGAAGTCTAGAGTTTAACAAATCGTGGTAAACTCTGCCAACCATTGTCAAACTGCAAGTCACTTTAAACTCTATATTAATTAAAGGTAGTATCCTAAACAGTTCGAAATGTCAGTTGTACTGGATTACCTTAATATGTGATAGCTCACCGGTCCTCATCAGGTGCATGAGACCAACCTTGTGAGGCTTACCTTAGGATTCCCGTACTAGGCAGGAAATTGGTGTGAATGTGTATAAATGTGTGTTTGCTGTTGAAGGTTTGCGGATCTGAGGGATATGAGTGTGATAAACAGTGTGAATGAGTACCTACGTCAATATTAGGGTAACATGCAAATTAGCTAGCTAATCCAGTCCAGGGTCACGGGGACCCCTAGGATAAGCCGACCTTACCAGGTGGTCCTCGATTCGTCCACGTAGGTATGCCCGCAAGAAGGGAGTGGACGAATCACAAATAAAGGACTTCGTGCTGGTCTGTTTTATCTGTTTAGAGCTGAATTTTCGTCTCAGAATCTGTAACATAAATTAGTTAAGACTGTCCATTGTCTTGTACTAACTATATGTATTAATTAGCTAGATCTGTGCCAGTAGATCCATCCCGAGCTAGCAACCTTCGCAGTGCATCACAAAATAACTCGTACGTTTCGTTAGTCTTTAGTACAAAAGACAAAAGTTAACTTTAATCAAATTGCGAGAATTATGTCAAAGTTGTTATTCTTGCCCTCACAGGTTCGCGCCAATGGGGCAACTAATCTGGTTGTAGTTTACACTTTTGCAAAGTATAGTATCTGTACAGCTTAGACTTTTTATGTCAACTAGTTACTAAAAAGGGGTAAACGTTTTGTGTCGAAAACACTAGCCAAATCTGACGGTAAACATCAAGTTATACTCGTCAATCAACGCAAGCAAGTAATTATGGGATTTAATGGCACACACGGTGAATATCCTTACGTAAGTATCAAATAAACCTAAAATCACATAAATAATAGTTAGTTAGAATATTAATGTTGTATAATTATGTAAGAATTGAGGATTAGGATGAAACCATCTTCTAATAAGCTTAAAAGGAATAATCTTGCAAACATACGTTTACACTCTTGTAAACTTGTCATACAGGAAACAGGTGCTTTCCTGTCGCCAATCTTACGCCTAAAATCTAATTACGCGCAGACCGAATATGACTGTAAAGGACACATATTGAATCGGCGATTTCCGGCATTTCAATGCAGGAAATCGCCCAAAAACTCATATTCGGCAAAATTTTATCTATATCAAGCCAATATCGCCTAATTAGTCACATTTTGTCCCACAAAAGCGGTTAAAGTGCGTTAATTCTGGTTTTCAACGAAAAATCTTATTCAGAATTAACTAAAGTTTAATTTTTGTCTCTGAAAGCCTTAGAAGTGAGTAATAGTTGCTGGGTTTGATTCCCGCACTTATATTCTGAACTAATGGGTTTTAACCCATTTGATTCAGGTTCGTCGAAGGTCATTCCTGCCGGATTTGGATCCTCAGTATTCTGATCCAGTGGAGCTTTGAGCGAATTGATGAGCCAGTACCAGTTGCAGTCGTAACCCAGTTATCCAGTAGATTAGCCAGTAGTGATAGATATTGATTTGCCTGATCCAATTCTGATCCTGTTGAGCGCTGTTCAGTACAATTGAAGGTACATTGGAGGAAGATTGCAGTCTAAGAATCTGAGGCAGAGACTAGACCAAAAGAACCTAATCATTGTCGGGTGAACCTAAAACTGTACCAGAACCTAATCTCTGATTCTTGTTTATTCTTACATCTTGAAAAGTATCCGAAAATGCAATCTCTTACCTGTGTGTTTATTCCTTCTTTGGAAGTTGTCACCCCTGTGTTGTCTCTGGCCTAGGCCAACTGTAAAACTATATTAGAAGAAGAAGATTCAACTTACGAAGACAGCTAGTAGAACATATTAATTTAACTGTTTAATTTAATTTATAATTATACTTGCAGCCATCTCCCGGTACCACCCCGCCTAGACCGACCCCTATATTGTTCTTCGGGCCAAACCAACACCGTGGGGGGCGGGGGGAATGGGGAATACCCCAACCCCCAGAGAGGGAAGGGGAGGACCGAAACTCTGTTAAATTTAGTTAATTATTTGTTATATTGAACCTGTATTGTGGTTTTTTGTAAAGGAGGAAAAGAGAGTGGAGTTGGGGTTAAAAAACACGCAACACACCTAACGTGCCCAGTAATAATACCTGAAGAAGAGGACTAATAATTAGTCTCTCAGATTAGCTATTAACCGGTCAGACCTTAATTTGTTAAAGTTATATTTTGGTAATCTCTCATCCCTTTAAAATAACCCTTTCCCAACCCAGGGCTGGCAACTCTGGTAAATCTTGTAATCTGTACCGTTTCATTGTTGTCATTCAAGTTGTTGTTAATAATAATTGGTGTGTAACCTTTCTGTCCTCCCTTGTTGTAAACATAGCATACTTGGCTAATAAATTAATATTTGTAATGGAAAAGGCAAAATGAACCCTAAAAATGTACAGGGAAAAGCTTAACTTGTGGGAGATTGTGACTCTTGATGGAAATGATTTGAGCTCTTAATGAATGGCGTGCTTGTGAAATTTTGATGTGAACTGTGAAACGTCCGAGCATTGTATAAAGTAACTGTTCTGCAGTTACCAGAGTTGCCAGTCAGGGTGAAACCCCCCAGAAACTTATTATTAGGGACATAGGTTCTAGTGTAAATAGGAAGAATAAGACATAAAATAGTACTACGCGCACGCAAACGACGCGAAAATGGAATGGAATCTTAGTGGAACGTAGGTTAAGGAAGCCTAGGTAGGTCATCAGCCAATAACGGAGGGGTCGTTACCCTTCCCGGGTCAGTAATAGGCCCTAATACGGTTTTCCGTATAATGGAGGAGTCGTTACTCTTCCCAGGTCACGAATAAGGCCTCACATGGTCAAGAAGAGCACTCAGAAATTGTCTAAAATATCTGAAAATCATCAAGGAAGATAAGTTCAAAGAAAGAAGTTGTTTAATAACCAGCAATTTAACAAGAAACCACGAGTTTAAAACGTTTTACGCAGCTAATAAGTGTGAATATTGGAAGATGGGTCAAAATAAGGCCACAATTCACCCATCAGGGGCATGAAATAGTGTTAAGTAGTGTTCATAGGTACTAATTAGGTATAATCTGCATTACTTAGGCAATAATTAGTCAAATTGTGTAATTTTTGGTCAAAATATAAGTTGGTTTTATCTGAAAGGCAATTCTCTGCTGATTCTAAAACTCCAAACCCGGTCGCCCAACTCCCAATATTGCGAAAGTTATAAGTAAAAGAAGTTTTGAATGGTTACATTTTAATTTTGTAATATTGGCCTTGGGTGACCTTACAACAATGCGTAACTATGTGTGAGGTTACGCCCATTCATGTTTCCATTCACACCCCCAGAGCCTCTGCTGGCTCTCTCCCAGCAGAGACTTGCCTCGCAGGGAAAGATTTAACACATAACTATAGCGTGAAATTACGTTCGGAGGGGGCTTAACTCCCTCCCTAATAATTTAAAAGAAAAGATACTAGTTAGTCTTAGGTAAGTAGGTACGTAGGTTAAGAATATCTAAGTTTTAGTTTCTAGAAAATTACGTAGTTATTAGTATGCATATTTTTTACGCAACAATTGCCCTTCCTTTTCCTTTCTAGTTAGACTCAGAGTCTTGGCGAGGAAGGACAATTGTTGCTGGGATCAACGGGCGGCTTCCCTTGTCTACGGCCGAAAGGTCAAGTCTGAAAAGAAAGAAAGGGGCCAGGAGACAAGGGAAGGCCCAAAAATAATAAAAATAAATTTCACTAAATAACACGCCCAAAGTGGCAGTTAATATTTATTTTTCGGTATTCGGCCCCGAGTGGCCTTTATTTTGTACAAGTTCGTTTTTTAATTCTTTTAACTGCATTTTTAAAGTCAGCATTTTCCCCTTTGGTTACCTCTACGTGGTAACCAAAAAGTCTGCAAAGTTTCCCAAAATTCAGCTTGGGAAATAAATCAAATTAGGGTCAGTTGGAGGGTCATAATTCCTTGTTCTCGTTAATCTCCCCTCCAACGGACCAGCCGCGTGGCCAGCCCGAGTTGGGCACACGCTTTAAGATAGGGAGCTTCCAGAAATTTCTGGAAGCTCCAATAAAAATCAAAGAAGTCCGCCAGAAAGGCAAACACCAGTGAGCTGTCAGACTCCTGTCAGCTCACTGGAAATTTTCAAATCTTTCTCAGTGTTCGTCTGAGACTCGGCCGAGAGCGGTCGCTTACCTCCCCCCTATAACTAGCACGTCTTCCCGTTGTGCCAGCGATTTGGCCGGGAACAAAAGACGTGCTTTCCCCGGTTAGGTACACGAGTTAGGGGCCCCTTCTGACCCACACTGGTCAGAAGGGATGAACTAAGTAACACGACGAACACCGCACGTTGAGGGCCAGATGAGCGCACTATGCTCGGCCAAAATACCACACCAGGAACGCATTTTTAGGGAATTTTTAAAGGCCCTTCTGGCCTAAAACTTTACTTTTTGTGGCCTTCGGGCCTTGTTTAAAAATTAGGATTGCCAACCAAGCCACGGCCCGAGTGGCCTTTCATTTTTAATAGGGGCTTAATGCCCATTTTTTGTGTTTTGTATTTTGTCGGGGTTTGTAATTCTGAAATGGGATTTTAAGTGGGGACCCACCCCTGAGTGAGATAGGAGGTCCCTTGGTTACGACCTCATATTCAGAACTGAGTTAATTTAGGGACTGTTTTCCCCACAGCCGGCAATTAGGAATTGCCGGCCATATTTGCAAAAAGTAGGCGCTATTGAAGTAATACTATGGTCTGTAATTGTGTATTGTGACTGTGAAATGTAATCCTTGTCGGCATCAAAAATGCTAGGAACTAAAAAAGAAAAGGATCCGAATCGTTTTACCTGTCAATTATCAAGCTGTTTTAAAGGGAATGGCCGAATTCCCTGTGTTAATTTAATTAATTTAAAGCTGTCCTTAGCGGAAGTATCTGTGTGATTTGTTTCTTTAGTAATAATTGCCCAAGCAATTATTACTCGTTCTGCTTCCAATTCTAATCGCCAAAGTTTCTAAAATCCAACAAAATTTTCTTTTATCAAAGTTATTAAAGTTCCAAAGTTTAAAACAAAATACAGGTTAACCCAAGTTAACTCAAAAACCAGGGCAAAATATGCATACTATAAGTAGGTAGGTCTTGTTAGGGAATATTTAGGATGTATTTTGTCTGTGTAATCGTTGTGTCAATATTGTTGTAAACTGTGGTGTGAATGAGACCTCCCCAAATTTACGTAAGTGGCTGCCTGGGTAAACCCCTCATGGAGCGTGAGGTTCCAGAGCTAGCCTCCTTTTGTAAAGTGTGAATTAGTAATCAAAACTGTGTGACTGTGAGTGTGAATGAGGGCATACCATGTAAACCCCCTTGTCTGATAAGGGTATTGGGACTGCCAGAATGAATGAGTAAAACATTTAGATAGTAGGCAGGAAAATGGGCCAAATTGAGTAGCAATTTGGACCCCAAAATATAAGTAAATTAAAATCTGTAATGCTTATTAGTTGGATGTGTAACTGTGGTAAAAGTGCTAATTTCGGGAGTGACAGTCATAACAATGTGCCTAGGAAATAAAGGTAATTCCGGCGGATTAGGCAGGTTTGGCAGCCTAGGGTCACGGGGACCCCCATTAGGCCTGCCAAAACCTGCTGGATTTCCGGTCATCCGTGTAGGTTGCCCTGCGATTAGGGGGCGGATGAGTCGCATTCACGGAATCCAGAATTAGCCAAATCAGGGCCAGATTAGAACGGTTTAAACTATTATGAAATTAATCCAAAAACCTTAGTTTTATAGGGTAGACATCCGATTAGCGGACTAGTAATTTAGTTAGTTCTAGGTAGGGAAATGTCTGTAGTTTTGTTGTGTTAATTAGTGGATGTTCTTAGATATTGGGAAATAGCTAGCTTTACGATAGGGATATTAATGGCCTTGGTTTAGAAATAGCATGGGTTCACGGTCGTTACCGTAATCATTTAACTTCCCATGCGAAAGGCTAAAAGATGAGCCAAACTAAAAGAAAAGAAGTGGACCCGTGCTGAGATTCGAACTCGGGTCTCTGGATTAATGGATCCAGTGCTCATCCATTTGAGCTACACGGGTTATAATTAGAACAAGGTTAAGCCAGCCAGTAGGTTTTACTCTAAGTCTGCTGTTTCAGTCCCAAACCTGCAAGCAAATAGTAATAAGGATGTTACATTAAAACACCCGGTACTTGAAAGTTAACATTAATATTAAGAAGGCTTTAGTTAGTTCACAAAGTAACATTAATATTACGCAGGCTTTAGTTAGTTAATCTAAGTAGGTAGGTAGGCATTAGTTAGGGCAATTATTGTAAGTATTTGGCAAATGACCATCTTCCAATATCAGAAATGCACTCCAAAATGTCCAGTTTCGTACATATGTTTGATGTAATCCTTGGGTCACGGGAAATGAACCCATTTCCCGTGACAAACCATCAAAATCAGGCCAAACACAGGCCGAAAAAAAACGTTAATATTCGCCAGTATCACAAGTGGCTCTGAAGATTGTGCAGGATTTAACTAGAATCAGTATTTTTACACCAAAATGGCCCTAGAAGGCCGGTCTGTGCAAGGAAAGCACCAGAAGCGAATGAAGTCTGAATTTAGGTCGCAAACAGTACAGTTTTTGTACATCTCTCAAGAACATTTCGTGTAATTACCAGTTCAGTTAGGCCCAGCCGGGCCCAAGGTGGAAACCTTACGAATCACTTCGCTCAAGCCGAAATTGCGGCAAGTTTAACTCAATTCTGATAATATTAGTTAACAGAGGCCAGGAAGGCCCAATTGGTGACAAGAAGTTACCAGAAACGGTTAATATTGTCAAACCGGCAGTAACCAGCAGTTTTTAGTCAATTTTCAAGTTACAAGTTCAAATGGGGCCCAAAATGCACATTTTGGGCCTGGAAAGCAAAGGAACGAGTAATGGTTGCTGGGTTCGATTCCCGCACCATAATCTTGTACTAATGGGTTTTAACCCATTTGATTCAGGTGCGCGGACAGTCGCTGATCCGGATTCGAAGTCGTGAGCAGTCCAGTAGTGAAGCAGTCAGTGGAGGAGTCCAGTCTTGTCGTGGAGCCAGTAGTCAGAGTCAATTAGTGCTTATCTGAGATTGTGGATCCGGAAGTGATCCCAGGAAGTGAATCTTGTCAGGAACCAGTATCATTCGTGGAACCTATCACTGTAGGTACATTGTGGATTTAGACCGCAGCTAGGGTCAAGAACAGAGACGACTTCGCAGGCACCTGATTTCAAGTTGGGAAACCAAAACCGTCTGAAAGTACTGTATACTTGTTGTCTTTTGAACCGTTCATATAAAAAATGACCAACTTCGCCCGATTCATCGTTATCGTTTCCGGAGCCATGCTCCCCTCGTCTCTGGCTTGAGCTTAGCATTCAGCCAGAGCCAGCCGCTAGTCTGAAGACAGAAGAAGCCATCCGAGCTATTGAACTTTGTAGTTGTAGTTGTTTGAATTTATATTAATCAGGAATAAGTAAGGCAGAACCAGGAAACTCCCCATTTTCTGTATTTCCTCAAAAAGCCAGTTCCGTACAGTAACCCTGTCTAGGTGTTGGAGCCGACCTTCGGGAAAGCAGTGTCCAACGATTCGGGGACTCACCCATAGACCGACCCCAGGTTTATATAAGCTAATAATTGTTTGTTTGTAGTTTATTGATTTGTAGTTTGGTAATCCGTTTGTAAGGACGGATAAAGAGTCGCACAGCACGAGCATATAGGCGCACGAGAAAGCATATAGGTACTTGGTTAGCAGAGAGTTGGAGACAGTGTAATAATTAGGTAGTAAAGACAGAGTTTGAGAAAAGGAAGAAGAAGAAGTACCACTGAACCTTGTCCCTAACCTAAAACCTATAACCTGGGTAATATTATCCTAATTTAGGATAATATTAATAATAACCTAAAGAGGGTAACTGGCAACTCTGGTACAGTAAAATTGTATACTGTACTGAATTGTAATTGTATCTGTTTTGCAAAGTTTGTATCGACCCCTGTTAGTAACGCATTTTGTATTGTAACTTGTAATCTTGCCAACGCGTGTACCCATAATACTTGTAATCAGTTTAATAAATAGTTGGTGTGTCAGACCCAGAGTCTCAGAGTTTAACAGAGAGGCGCGATTGTCTCTGAAAGTCAGGCGTGTTAGCCTAAGGATTGGATCAGGACTACTCAAAGGTAAGTTCTGGTCAGGAAGCCGAAGACTCATCATCGATCCAGCGATCAAATCCAAGCAAGCGCTGACCCCTCTTGCTGATCGGCTGGAATCCAGTGCAACAAACGAACTCACGAAGAAGACCCCTACAAAGGTTGGCTGCAGGGAATCTCTGATTTTGGAACACCACCTTTCGGAGATCCGGTGCCTAAGTCTACTTTCCCTAAGTGGACGCGCTGACCTTCCGTGTAATCAAGTGCAGAGCGTTTTCTGTCACTAGACCGGAGAGCAGAGCGTTTTCTGTCTCTGGAGACTAGCAACTTCATTACATATTGTTGCGTACAAATCGTGGTCTACATTTCAGCTGCTGAAAAGAGATCCAGGTGAGATCTCCCAGGAACACCAAGGGTAAATTGCTCAGATCCTAGTAAGTTGGATCTGAATTGAGAGTTAAAGACTAACAGTCTGATCTTAGAGTTTTGACCTGTTGCGTCAGAACATTCCTATCCATACTCCAGGTGCGATTGGATAGAGCCTAACCCCTTCCCAACTAAACGAACTCACAGTAGTACCCCTAACAGGTTAGCTGTAGGGATCCCCGATTTTGGCAAATCACCTTTCGGGAATCTGGTACATAAGTTTGTCTCCTTAGGCAAACGCGCTAACCTTCCGTGTGATTGAACTTTTAACCTAAGCGACCCCACTTTCGAAATCAAATCAAATTGGTCAAGTTTTCTATTCTAACCTCACTCAGTTCATTACAGATGCAGTTCGTTTTGCACTAAAAACGATAACAGCTATCTCGCCTTTAGGCGAGATAAAAACCTTTTGAAAAAGATGGGGTAGACGGGTGAATGATGTGCCGTCTGTCTCAGAGGTATTTTCCGGTATATTGACTTCCTTACCCGATTCAATCAATTAATGGAGATCCCACGTTATTACGTTATAAGATCAAGACAAGTTCAAGATTCATGCTACTGTGTAGTTCATATCTGTTGGATTCCAATACATTACACAAGATGGAGTTTTATATATATATATATATATATATATACATTAGTAAACCCTGTGCCTGTCCAAATTTGCCGAATATATATACTATATAGTTGGCAAATCTTCATTTATGCAGATGGTACACGTATACAGCTCTAATGAGTGGATGTGAGAGGCTTGGGTTTCTCTTCAGCAGAACTTATTGATTCTTACATAGGTTCAGCTCCAAGCAAGGAAAGCGCTTTGACGCATTCAGCTCTTAAGCTTGTCGGCGTGTAGGAGTAACTCTACATAAGTGACAACAATGGTTGATTTAGGCTAACGTTCCCATACTTTTCTGTTATATATAATTAGTTATCCAGGTAAACAATCATGATAAGTAGTTGTTGTGAGTTTTCATTTCTTTCTACTTGCATTTTCACCGCGTATCTCGGTTTTCTTTGAAGTCATAAAAGTGTATTTGCTATGAGCGAAAATAAAAAATCTTTAACTGAAGCTATCCATGTTGTCATTTTTTGTACTGTTGTTTTTATTTTTAATTATTTATTTTCGTCAATTTTAAATTTCAGCTATAAAGGGACAGCAAAAGAAGTTCCGACATGGGGGATAAAGCAATCATTACTGATATATTGGAAGCGTCACATCTCACAGATGCTTATCTGTCTCTTCGTCCGCAAAACTTTCTCAGGTTTGTTAATTTTTGATATTACGAAATTACAAAGCGGGTTAATTCCAAATTGACAATAATTCATTGATTACATTAATTTCAAATTATAATGACCATAGACTTTCATTAACATCCTACTGTTACATCGGCCCTGTCGTTCGTCCTACTCAAAACACGTCACGTTCTACAACTGCTTTCCGTACACAGGATATCGCACTCGTTTTGTTATCCCGTTGTGACAGATGGAAAAAAGTGAGAGAGGGAAATTCCTCTAGCCTTTGTAAGAGGTAGAAATTCGATATGAAAAAGAAAACTGGATCCCGAAATAAAATGTGTCCTAAATTTTTCAGCTTTGCAACAATGTTTAGCAACAACTTTTGCCCGAAATTACTGCACTGGAGATTTTTGTTTGTTAAGGAAATCGTCAAGAACGTTGAAAATTCTGCTTATTTCAGTATTCCAAATTAAGGGGGACTACATGGATCAAAAATTCGACCTTCAATCATTTAACTCAAATTATGCATATTGATACTCATTCAGTTCATTAAAATTTGAGATTATTTCGTCCAGATATAAAATAAGTTTTACGGTTATTCAAAATCTCCAATTGCTATTAAAAACGGCCCAAAATAGGAACTTTAGATTTTTCGCTTCCGGCAACGACGTACTCAAATCATAACCGTTCGAAACGTGTATTTAGCTAAATACAGTATCTAAATAAAATATCTGAAGAGCTTTTAACTTTTGTTAAAATTCTGTTTTTAACTTTTGTTGTAATTGTTTCAGTGAGACAGGTCCACAAACACAGAAATTAAAAAATCAGGACGATATGGTTTTTGACCGATAGCTTGAATTGAATGAAACAGCCACATAATTTGTGCTAAGAAGCAAAGTTGTTTAGAATTGATAAAGCTATCGACTGATGTAGGTACTATGCATATTTGTAAAGATCGAAAAATTAAGAAAATGTCATATTAGACTGATTTTTGGGTGTTGCCTTAAGGTGCTGGTATCGCTTTGTGTAAATTCGACCCTACAAGCTTCAATTCTTTATGGAAGTACCTGAAACTTTCCAAATACATTATTTTCGTGCTCTTTAACATTCTGGGACCAGTCCCGGATTTTTAAGTGTAAAGATAAGAAAGTTTTGGTTTTAGCCCTTATTCTCTCAGTACATAGTCGCTACACCGGATTGGTTGTTATGGCTGGAAAGAGGGCACCAAAATGAACATTTTTGCTTTTACAACTTTTGAGCTACCTCTAGTGGTTAAGGCAGTATAGGCCAAAAACAATTTTTGGGGCCAAAAAATGGCCATTTTTGACGAAATCAGTTTTTTCAAAATTACCGCCAAATCTTACAGACAATTTCGGCTTATTTATACTCAATCGATACACCATCCAATTGCCCATTTTATCAATACCTATTCGCTGGAGTTCGTTACTTTAAGCTAGGAAATTCGCCGAAAAACCATTTTGGCAAAATTGCGATTATTTTGTTTTGAACATTGATTTCTCAAAAACTGCACAATGGATTCGCGTGATTTTTGGCTGAATGAAAATTTGCCCTATTGCGGAGGGACATTTTTCTTGGTTTGAGCTAAAACTTCTCCAGTTGTGAGAAAACTGAATAGAAAGTTGCGAAATTTCGTGTCATCGCGCATTTGCCGGATTTTCTGGAGTACTGAGACTTGTTGAGCCAAATCCAAAAAAATGTCCCTCGGCCCACATGTCCTTCGTATCATGGCACAAGAAAAAATTTTGGCCGATTCTACAGTTTTGAGAAATCGATGTTCAAAAATTTTTGGTCTATATTCAGTCTGTCAGATGTCAGCATGTCGGAAGTTTTTTGTTATTTTTTGCCAATTTTGCTAGTTTCGTAAGTTCATCTTAATGTACAGATTATAAGCTTTAAAACGATGTATAAAGCTCTTTCCAACTCCCAAAATTGCGAAAGTTATAGCGTTTCGAAAAATCACCACAAAAGCACTGCACAAAAGGATACCAGCACCTTAAGCTCTAGGGCCGTCGGAAGTAAGGGTCGTAGGGTGCCGTATCAATCGTACCAATTTGAGCTAATCTGCGGCGGTCGAATTTTTGACCCAAGTTGTCTCGCGTATGGTGGTGGTATCCGGTATCCTTTTGTGTAGTGCTTTTGTGGTGGTTTTTTGAAACGCTATAACTTTCGCAATTTTGGGAATTGGAAAGAGCTTTATACATCGTTTTAAAGCTTATAATCTGTATATTCACAAGAGCTGACGAAACTAGCAAAATTAGTACAAAACTACCAAAAATTTTCTGACACACTGATATCTGACAGGCTGAGTATAGACCAAAAAATTTTCAACATCGATTTCTCAAAACGTAGAATCGGCCAAAGTTTTTTCTTGTGCCGTGATATGAAGGACATATGGGCCGACGGACAAATTTCGCAAATACAGTTTTCTCACAACTGGAGAAGTTTTAGCTCAAACTAAGAAAACTGTCCCTCCGCAATAGTGCAAATTCTCATCCAGCCAAAAATTATATACGCTAATTCACTGGTAGTTTTTGAGAAATCGATGTTAAAAACAAAATAATCACAGTTTTGCCCAATATGGTTTTCGGCCAAATCTCTAGCTTAAAGCAACGAATCCCAGCTATGTAATAGGCATTGATAAAAAGGGCAATTAGGCCCCGTATCGACTGAGTATAAACAATCAAAAATTGTCCGTACAACGCGGCAGTAATTTTGAAAAAACTGATTTCCTCGAAAGTGGCTTTTTTGACCCCAAAATTCGTTTTTGGCTTATACTGACTTAACCACTAGAGATAGCTCGAAGGTTGTAAAAGCGAAAATGTTCGTGTTTGTACCCTCTTTCCATCCATTACAACCAATCTGATTTATCTGCTATCTACTGAGAGTATAATGCCAAAAACCGAAAATTTCTAAACCTGGCTGAGGGAGTTGCGCTGCCTGCGGATCACCATCTATAGCCTGCATTTCTGCGATGACTGCCTGACCTTCTTCATTTCCGCCAGGAGGCACTCCAGGAGGTCCCACAGCCATCTGACCTCCGTCGACCGCACCGGGAACCATCTGACCTCCGCCGACCGCACCGGGAACCATCTGACCTCCGTCGACCGCACCGGGAACCATCTGACCTCCGCCGACCGCACCGGGAACCATCTGACCTCCGCCGACCGCACCGGGAACCATCTGACCTCCGTCGACCGCACCGGGAACCATCTGACCTCCGCCGACCGCACCGGGAACCATCTGACCTCCGCCGACCGCACCGGGAACCATCTGACCTCCGCCGACCGCACCGGGAACCATCTGACCTCCGCCGACCGCACCGGGAACCATCTGACCTCCGTCGACCGCACCGGGAACCATCTGACCTCCGCCGACCGCACCGGGAACCATCTGACCTCCGTCGACCGCACCGGGAACCATCTGACCTCCGTCGACCGCACCGGGAACCATCTGACCTCCGTCGACCGCACCGGAAACCATCTGACCTCCGCCGACCGCACCGGGAACCATCTGACCTCCGCCGACCGCACCGGGAACCATCTGACCTCCGTCGACCGCACCGGGAACCATCTGACCTCCGCCGACCGCACCGGGAACCATCTAGCCTCCGCCGACCGCACCGGGAACCATCTGACCTCCGTCGACCGCACCGGGAACCATCTGACCTCCAGCAGCAGCTCCAGGAGGTACTGCAGCCACACCCATCACCATCATTGGCATCTCTGAGAAGCAGTGGGCCATTCCACGAAGGAAGCGCACCCGGTCGTGATGTTCCTGCTGATATAGTGCCCACAGTCTGTTGATCCGACCGTCAATTGCCTGGTATTTCCGATTTCGCCGAACTAAGTTTAAGCCTTGGTTTAATTGCCCATACGCCACCAGGGTTTCTTCCTCAAATTCCTTCAAAACCCGAATCAGCTCGTATACATTTGGGTGCAGTTTCCCAACTGCCATGTTCAGCTTTAGATGCCACCCTTCGAGATCATTATTGGTTCTAGGGACGCGATTATGAACGTTCCACATGCTCAGAGGGACGGTACCATGGCCAATCCACTGCTGATTGAAATACTGGAAAAAGGGTGCCAACTGTGGATATTCAGCGACAGCAGCCTCCCTAACCTCCTGGAACGCCGGAACAACATCAGGCAAAGGAAGAAATGCTAAAGCAATTGTACTTCTAACTTGGACTTTAAAGTTATCGTCTTGGCGGTATGGAATCTGAAATCCATTCTGCCGCAACCAGCGAAGAACGGCTTGGCTAAAGTGAAAGAAACATCCAAAGAAAGGCACAGCTGGAAACTCCGTTCGAATTGCAGAAATTAATCCCGATTCAAAGTCCAAAACAAATCTCTGCGGATGAAATACAAAACCTAGTTCCACAGCGCGATTTCTAAGCGCACGGAACAAGACCCTGTACGTATTGGCGTTTTTGTTTGGCAACAGACAGTAAGCCATCGGCAATTCTTTCCCTCCAACCTTTATATGGAATGTAAAAAGTTGGTAGAATATAGCCGGTACTACTTTGAATGTCCCGTCAATGTAAACCGTTTCACCCGGACCACATAATCGCTCAAAATTCTGAACGGAAGCCAGCACAATGAGTCGACCTGCGTTTGGATGATTTTCGTCCACAAGAACAAAATTCTCATCTCGCTTTGTCAGTGACCACTCTCCATTTAAGACAAGATCCTCAGCATTTGCAGGAAGGTTAGGAAGCAACTTACGTCTAGCCCTACTCAGGGAATGAGCTACGGTGGCTGAGGTAGGCAGCCTCATTGCATGGTTTTCCGGAATGTTCGTGACAACCTGCCTGTAAATGGTGCCGTAACTGGTAAGTAAAGAGGCAGCCCTTCGCTTCATCTCGGATATGGCTACCCGCGCCCCTATATTAGCATTATCAGGGTCATGGGTATGCGCAAACGTTATAACGCCGTCGTTGGGACCATGAGAAGCTGCCCGCCCAGGGCACCCTCGCTGTACACACCTCCAATATATCCGGTCCCGCCGCTGTTTATCCTTACGGTGGAGGAAACCATTTAAGCAAAGTAGATTTCCACCATAGTTAGACGGAACTAACTCGGCCATCTCTCTTAACAAAAGCAAAAGTATATTAGCAAAACGAATGGAATTTACCGAGGAAAATCATTTCATTCGAAGTTTCTATTGCCTATCATCAAGAACATATTGATAGAACGAATAGAAAGAAGTTTCAGTTTAAGATTCAGCTCTAAATCTACGTATGTTTATAAGTTTGATATTTTATAAATCGAAGAATTGCGAAAGAATAGAATTTATTTTAGGAAATATGGACAAACTGAGTAACTGAAAAAATGTTATCGAAAATTAATATTTTTTGGGGAAATACAATAAGAAATAAGTTCTTATGCTAAATTAGAAAGATTGCTGTAACTTCTTTGAAAATTCATAGGAAAACTTCAATTTAGTCTCGAATTTATTCTCTCAAACCTATACAGAATAGAACTATATAGAACATCGTTATCTTTAAAAATTTAAAATTGAAATTGAAAAGTTTGAACTATGTAAATTAAATGAAAACTTTCTGTTCTTAATTGATATGGAATAGAAACTTCAAGTGACAGGATCCTCCCCGGAAAGAAAAGGCTACTTAAAATGGAAAAAGTTGACTATTCCAAGCACTGACTATTTTCCGGTGGGAAAATTTCACTATAAACATTTTTCTGGCCAAAAATATCACTAGTGAATTTTCGGGTGGGGCGTGTGAGATTTCACGAGAGGGGGAAGCAAAAATTTCCCCGCGACACCGACTCAACATTGTGCAACCTACTCTGAATAACGTTATACATTTACATTTAAGCAGTACACACACGTACAGTTAATTAAATAATTATTATATTATCTATGTGTCTTAAAAAATGCCCATTATGCGTGTACTGTGAAAGTAAAAGCGTGTGTGGACCTACTATATAACTAAGTGGTCCAAATTCTAAAGCAACCGTACAAACACTTAAATACACTTACATAAATGTCCTAATATAAGCGAACTAAGCCTAGATTCTATTGCACACTATTTCTTCCGCTAAATTCCTTCCACAAAAATATATACACGCATACACATATATACCAACACACATTTTGTACATGTATGTATATCTGTGGTGTACATACACACTTAAATATATACATCTAGACGAAACTAACACGTTAATCCTCATATATCCTTTAGAGCACAGCATATTTCAGAACAGCGTGAGAATTTAATACTTTTATTCTAATTTGTACTAAGATGTACTGATATATATATAGTCTATCAATTATATACATATCAATCATAGCGGGGGGGTCTGGGGGGGGGGTCCAAGCCCCCCAACCCGGACAAGGTACAAGCCCTACCGCAGATTATTGTTGCAAATTTTTAAATATTGCGAATGTATACCGGCTGAGTTGAACCATTAATAGGTAAATAACCATCAATTTAGCCTAAACTAAGCCAGAAAAGTATAGAACCATGAAATTCACAAATAATTAGCTTATAAAGTGGTTGTCGCGCCTTCGCTAATGCGCGCAACTGAGATGTCGCGCAATAGCCATGTCGCGACTTTGCTATGTCGCGCTAATATCCGTTTGTCGCGCCTTCGCCATGTCGCGCTTTCGCTATGTCGCTTCAATGAGAGCTAGCTGGTTGTATGACATTAGCGCGACACCGCGAAAGCGCGACATGGCGAAGATTATTGTTGCAAATTTTTAAATATTGCGAATGTATACCGGCTGAGTTGAACCATTAATAGGTAAATAACCATCAATTTAGCCTAAACTAAGCCAGAAAAGTATAGAACCATGAAATTCACAAATAATTAGCTTATAAAGTGGTTGTCGCGCCTTCGCTAATGCCGCAACTGAGATGTCGCGCAATAGCCATGTCGCGACTTTGCTATGTCGCGCCAATATCCGTTTGTCGCGCCTTCGCCATGTCGCGCTTTCGCTATGTCGCTTCAATGAGAGCACCCCGAGTGTGCCGCTCTAAGGGTTCCATTCTCTCCAAGTTTGACGTCACACAACCTGTGTGTGACTACAAAAGGCTTGGATCATAGAATTATCTTATTGGAAATCTGTTCACTTCATTATTTGTTTGTTTGAATCTTGCTCAACTGAGATCGCTTCCTTTGTATTTGCGTATGATGTAATTAGCTGTTTATTTCGAAACTGGAGTTTTGTTACAAACTTCCAAAAGTTGCGGTTGTATAATTCATTCTAAAGGTGGAAAAAATGATGCATCCAGTTTTGAGTGCACATTTCTGGATTTGAATTCATTTCAGACAGAAATGTCAACATCACTTCAACATATGCGTATTTAACCTAGTTCTGTACACTTTGACGTATCCCACCCGACTTGTTCTCAACACAGTTTCGCTGCCGTCGCAAGCTGTGCAGTTCATGTCTTCTACTGATTCAATACCATTCCTTCGATTTTACAAGTTCTGTGCTGAACGAACGAATTTAGTTATTGCCGTGTTTTTGCGTATTTTTGTTGAATATTTTTTATGCCTTCTAGTCTTGTTAAATTTGCCAAATCGGAGGGTGACGCTGACGGAGCTACTACTAGTGTCAAATACGAGGGCTTAACTGAGGATCAGCCACCACCTGACAAGGAACCTGACTTTGGTTCAACCTTGCCTCGAAAAGATGGAGGAGAAACGCTGGGTGAGTCGTCCTTTAGAGTAATCGGCTGAACCGCGCATTCGTGAATCGGAAGTTCTTGCATTAATTTAGCTATTAAAACCCTGAGCCTAAAATATTTTGGTTTGGGTATACAGCAGAGATGGAACCGGGCCACCGGGTCAGTTCGGGTGACTTTTTGGGCCGGGTCACCGGGTCACCGGGTCAAGAGCTTCGATCCGGTCTTGACCCGGTTTTCTGAATTTACCCCAAATTTTAAAAATTTTTGGCTTACCAAGCTAAAATTTTAGCTTAAATTTTTGTTCAAGGTCCAATATTAATTGGCATTTTTTCTATATTTTAGTCTTGAGCCTTTTCGCAGCAGGATGTTATTTGAATCTGTCTGTCTCTGGCAAATTATTGTCTAGCTTTTTAGCTTTAGCTTTATAAGTTTAATGATTATTATTATTCAGTAAAATATGGTTTGCAGATTATTTTCGCAACCAAGGTAAATGTCGAAGGTAAGTGAAAAATTTAATTAAATTTAACGCAATACATAATAAAAACCAAATTTTAAAAAATACTCCGTGTATTTGGACAAGTACTCATATTAGACCCTGCAAAATTTCGCAGACGGATAAATTATTGGTTTGCTATTAAAATCTGCATAAATTTAGAAAAAGCTACAGCTACCATCAAATGAATTTTATAATACTTAGAGCAAACATATACGTCTTAGTTATTCTTTACGGGGTGGTGATGGAACATCGAAGCCAAAAATTTAGCCTTCCCAGGCAAAATCAAAAATTTTTTGCGGATTTTGGAATTTTCTGGAAAACCGGGTCACCGGGTCAGGGCTCAACCGGGTCACTGGGTCACCGGGTCAAGCCTAAGTGACCCGGTTCCATCACTGGTATACAGTACACTAACACTGTATAGGACAGGGTTTTTTTCAAACAGATTCAAATTTCAGAGCTATATATATATGCTTAGGTTCAAGTTTTAGTGCTTAAGAGTTAACAGCTGAGCATTAGTGTTTGAGGCCTGATGGCTAGCGTTGTTGTCCTGCCGTGTCGAACAGGCCGGCCGGTCGGTACCAGTTTTGCACCCTTTTTCCTGTATTTTGCAAAATTTTTAGCATTAAATGCTGCATACGGTTACTCGTGGTTATGCAGTTTAGGTCAACTAAGCTTAAAATGAACTCCAAATCTGGCTGTGCTAACAAGCAGAACTAACGCCAAACTACTCCGTCTCCTGCTGTAGCTGGAATAATAAATAGAACGTATTTCATTCACTACGATTTAAAGTGTTATTGGATGATACCTATATAATAATCAAAATACTCTGGGGCCGGCGGCCTTTGAAAATATCCGCATTTAGCCTTGGATTTAGTTTTATACTCTACACTCTTCCCCTTCCTCATCTTCCTACTCCAAGTCCAGCGCCGACAGTGTTAGGACAAACTGGATATAAGTCAAGGAGGACCAGAGGCCAGGGTTTGGAAGCTGGAGCTGCATTTACTCAAAAACTGTTAAGGTGGTGATTCCCTTTGGTCACATAAAGTTTGCACCATTATTACTCGTTCATTACTTGGAGTTAAGAAGTCATTTTTATATCAAAATGTAGCTTGACACTTTCTCTCTTTAATGCATGCCACGAAACTAATATTACTTTTTTAAAATATGTTTAACACATTTTAGAAGAAGTATAATTTTCCAGAATTTTTGCAGACTGAAGTAGTTTTTTTCGCGAGACATCGGTTATATCATTCGATACCTCCATGAAATAGCTGGGGACGATTTTTTATTTATTGTGAAATCGCTCTTCGTTATAGAGAAATAAGCTGAAATGTGTTCGTAACCTGTATTTTGCCTACTTTTTCCAAATTTGTCAAGCGATTACTTTAACTAGAAAGCAGGAATCGGGGCAACTAAAAAAATCGTCCCTGGGTATATTTGTGCAGAACACATTTGTTCAGTAGCAGCCCTCCAACTTGCATGGTGAATGCTCCACAATCTTTGGAAAAATTGGTCGTGGTTTTGCAAAAACTACATTTTTTATGATAACAGTCTACAGGATAGCAGTTGGAAGACGATCATGCGTCGGATAATTTGTCCCTGTGAGACCTTCAGATCGACGCCCTTAGTTTGATTTTACGACTTGCGTAGTTCAAGAAATGTTGGATAATTGATTTCTGCCAAAATGACAAGTTTTCGACGCCAAAACAAGAAAATCGGCTATATCTCACGGTAGAGAAAAGCTAGAAACTTACTTTAAAAAGCAAAACTGTGAAGCTCAATGAGATATTTCGAATGAATATAGTCATAACTGTATAGATGGTGCCAAACGTTCTGAAATTGGGAAAAACCACTCTGACCGGAAATCTCGAATTTTTGAATCGGGATTGCGCGGAGAGTGTTAGAACGCTAAAAGAACTTATTTCGGAAAGTTTCATCAAATTTCATCTTGATTTACGCCTCCAAACAACAATATGTGCCCAAAAGGAATCACCACCTTAAAATGGCTGCTTTTAGTCTGGTCTATGCAGTCTGTTTACGTACATTTTTCTACAATGACGCCCGAAAGCTACTGCAAATTGCTTTAGGAGGCAGCAGGCCGGCCTGCGGGCTTACCTACTGAGCATTGCCATTTACCAAAGTGCCATACCTAAACTACGTACATTTAAATGTTTTGAAATTAGAGAAAGATTTTATTATCTAGTAGTTGCAAATTGATGTTTCAGTAATAAACTTAATAAATATTGGAAAAAGTAATATAGTCTGTAGTTGTAATGACAAAGCTACAACAATTGTAAAATGTTAAGTTACTGATTTATGGGCGATGTAAGCGCTTGTATTTGCGTCAAGGAAGAGGTGTTGTTGGCCACTGGCAAATAAACCTTCCTCTGCCAGAGTTTGTGTCTCGTGCCGCTTATTTGAAGCATTCGTTTAAGTTTATCGTATGCCTTGTACTTTGGCATGGCAGCATTTTATATTTTAGATACATTCACTGTTGATCAGGCAGTCGATGCTTTGGGCTTCGGAAAATTCCAGATCAAGCTATCGTTATTGACAGGTCTTGCCTGGGTTCGTTGACAAATTGATCCACTATTTGGTGTTTCTGAACTTGAATTTAATGGCAAATAGAAAGTTCTACCTAACCCATAATTTTTATATTGAAGTAAATTTCGCTTTTGTTGGAAATTTAATTTTGTAGTTGTTCTTATTATTATTAAAAGAGTACAAAAACACAATTTTATATTTCATTAAAAATTTTAGACATGTTAAGCTTCTAAACATTAATTCTTTAGATGGCAGATGCAATGGAAATGATGATTCTAAGCATTCTGTCTCCCGCACTCCACTGTGATTGGTGGTTGGACAAGTGGAAACAAGCCTGGATAACAACGGTTAGTGCACGTAGAAAAGTAAAACTACAGAACCACCTAAATATCTTCCAGCACAAGTCAGATAAATAGCGCAGATTAATTTACATATCTATAGATAGATTAAACTATCGGTCCCTTCATGTTCACAAACGTCCAATCCCTATTGTAGCCATCGTGAGAGTTGCTTAAATAAATTCGCAATTAAATAAATAAATTAAATAAATTGCATTCGAGGGCAGATTCCTAAAACCATCCTATTAATCGCGATGGCAGTCTTGAATGGTTCACAAAATGTAATACACTTTGACATCGCAGTATGACTTTAGTTGCGGTATTCCATTATTATTCGGTAATTTTAGATAGTCTTTTGCGGAATGATGCTCAGTTCTACTTTATGGGGAAATATTGCTGACAAATACGGACGAAAAATGGTATTATCCTCTAATAAATTCCAAGATGTGTACGAGATACCAGTGCTGAAAAGCTTAGATTTAATTTCGTATACATGCATGTTGATATAGTTAAGCAATTTATACACAATCATAAAAAAGGCTAAATTCGGAAAAGAGTTAGTCCTAATGACAATGAGAATGAGAGTAATATATAAGCATTGATTAATCCACAATAAGCTGACTCTACTTAAAATGTATTTAGTTTATTTATAATTTAGGAGTTGATGCTCTGCACTTCCGTAACATTTTATTTTGGGCTTCTGAGTGCATTTGCTCCCACGTATTTATGGTTGCTGGTATTACGGGGTCTCGTTGGATTCGGAATCGGCGGAGTCCCACAAAGGTGAGAACCTAAGTTCCTCAGTTCCTCAGGCCCGAGCCGCCCTGTGAGCCAGAGCGGCCCAAAGAGCCCGAACTGCCCGAGTGTTACCCGAGCGGCCCGAGTTGCCCGAGCACAGCCCAACAGCTGCGGAGGGTCCCAAGAATGGCTCAAATCGCAATTCGCATCTGGTTTGTGCGAGCAGCTTTATTAGTACAATGTATCGATAGATACAAAATGAACTTTCATGGATCGATTAGCTGCAATTTCAAGTGCAAAATTAGCTACTGTTAGAAGGTTTCATTTCAAAATTTTCAGATGATGTTTTGAGCACTAATTTGCAACCACACACAGGAGCTATAAAACTTATCTTGTAGATTGTAAGATTTTTGGTTAAGTATTGATGAATCGTCCAAAAATGAATGAAAAATTAATCGTTGGAAAAACAGTCATACTCCTTATATTTAGCAGCTTCACAAAATTGACTATGACTACTGACTAAAAATTGGAGAGTTGGCAAAACTATACTTGTTAGTTTCCTTGCACCAAACCAGGGTTTGTCTACCGCCTCAGGCAGAGTTAGGAATGGACGTTACAAATGTTTGTTTGAAGACAATGTGCCGCTAACTAAACCATAATTTTTTGCAGACAGAGAAAACTTGTATAAAATTTAGCATTTCGCAACATTCTGGCTTGTAGCATTTGGATAGTAAACTTATATATGTGCTAAACTTGTCAAAATAATATTTCGCTTCAAATGTATCGCTTCTGACAGGATGTTAAGCACAGAAGAAGACAGCAGTGCGTGGACATAAGAAGCTGTACAAGTCACACTCACGACAAAAAAGAAATATTTTTAGCAAAGTCAAACTATATACTCAAATAGTCCGGAAAGGCCGAGAGGGCAGATCGGGCCAGGCTCGGGCCTTGCTCGAAAGAATACTCGGGTCGGGCTCGATCCGGGCTCGAAAGAAAACTCTGGCTCGGACTGGACCGTCTCATTAAAACCTTGGACCGGGCCGGTTTCACGCCGGCTCGAGGGCGCCCGAAGCTCGCTTCAGGACCCTGGCACAACCCTTACACCCATGAGATAGAATTGCAATTCCAAAATTGTTATTAATTGGATACTAACTAATTGTTTGTACACCTACTGATTCCAACGTGGGCTTAGTTCGATTGTGTGTGCCTCAGCCCTCGGTGGTCAAATTACTTATTTGTAATTACATATATAATCTTTTAATTAGTAGGGTACCATTCTAGATATAGTTTTAGTATTTTTAATTTAATATTTCAGTGTTACTCTTTATGCTGAATTCCTTCCTTCCGCGCACCGTGCTAAATGTGTTGTTTTAATTGAAGTAAGTTCATGGCTGCTGAAGTAAAGTTTAGCTTTTTAGGGTGAGCGGTAAATATGTTTATTCTCCCCGGAGAACTGCTGTTTCATTAGCTAACTACCAGTAAATAAAGGTTTTGAGAAAATAGTTTTTCAATATTTTTAATTTTTAAGAAATTGATATTTTAGGCTTTCTGGGCAATTGGCACTTGTTTTGAAGTCTTGTTAGCCCTATTTGTTATGCCAACTCTAGGCTGGCGATGGCTTTTGGCCTTCTCAGCTGTACCTTTGCTTATCTTTGCGGGATGCTGCACTGTAAGAAATGAGTCTGAATCTGAATCTAAAGCGATTACGTCGGGATTAATGACTTTTTGACGATTAGATCTTGAAGTCGGCAGAAAATACTATTTTTAATTTGATATATTAGGAACATTAGCTGCACTTTTCACCATATTAAGCTGGCGAAAGCTTTATCTTAAATAAAATGTAAGGCAGTAGGGATTAGGGAAACAGAGAAGACGAAATGCAAAAATCATGAACTGATTGTTATATATAATGTGTATGAAAACAGCCTAGCTAAACTAGTGAGGCCGGCCGGGGTTTCACCGGCACTTCGGCCGGCCGGCTAGCGGCCGGTGAGCCCATAGGCCGGCCGGCTACCGGCCTGGAGCGAAATTCGTCAGCCGGCGGCCGGGTGCTCTCAAACCCTAAGTTAAACATCAACGCAGGAATAAATTATGGAAATCTCACTTGATCTTCATCTCAGTTCTGCTTTCAAACATATAAACACAACATAAACATTAATACAAAGTAATGACATTTATAAACTGTAACAGCCACATGATTTTTTGCTCTACTGTAAAAGTATTAATATCATTCCCGTTGTCTCCCTCTTTCTGTATTTTTCTCCTAGAACACAAATAAATTCTGCTCCTTAGTGAATTATCTGATGAATTTGTAATTAGTCCCTTTTCCATAGAGAAAAAGAATATATGATGCAAACGTGGGGCCTGTGTAGTCGGTCTGTCAAGTTGAAGGCAAATTCATTTAAGGGCTAACATTGGTTCAAAGGGACTGGCATTTGTATTTTAGTGGCTCCCAGAGAGTGCTCGATATCATATTGCGTCAGGCCAGCCGGATTTGGCCTATGCTACTTTGAAACGGGTAGCGGAAGAAAATGGAAAGCCAATGCTTCTGGGAAAGCTTGTTGATAGCAGCGAAGGACAGGTGATGGAATAAGAATTGTTGGTATAACTTTAATTAGAAAACGAGTTTTGGAGTATATTGATTAAAAAAGGTAAGCTTACTTCAATATGCATACAAGGAGCCCAATAGAATGGATATTGTTGCTGTTGGCTAATTAATATCACAAAATGATCATCATCCGTAGGAAAGTGTATGCAGGAAACTGGTCCCATAAGAGTGGCCAGAAACAACTCCAACTAAGTCTACAGATGAGTGTAGTTCATATCCCGCCGAAAAGTAATCTCCAGATATTTTAAGAATCGAGTTCTGTTTGCCTCTGCGATGTCATATCTGGCAGCCAGCCTGGATTAGCTCACAGCAAAGACTACGTCAATAGCCATCTTTGCTTATGCACCAAATTGAACCAACTAATGTGTTGTTCAATGAGATAGCCTAAACGGGCTTAAGAAAGCACGGCTAAATCACAGATATAGCAATGTTCACAAAACCCCAATCACCCCGAAAATTCACAAAAACCAATCACCCACCTAGACGGCTAACAACAAGACGCAGTCAGAAATTTTTTCCATGATACTTGCTAAAAGTCTCAACCTTAATATATGTGAGTTTAGCTATCGAGACCCAACTCCTCCGACTAGGGTGCCCAAAATAGTCGACCCACCCAAAATCCTACCCTCGGACAACTCTGGACTACTTTATTACTACTACTGCTATTTTTATTACTCACGCTACACAAAGTCTACCGACATGAAATGTGCACCATATGTAGAGGGGGGTGACTACCGTTCCATACGTACCAAAAGTTTTTCGATCGGACTTCATTTGCGAAATTTCCAGCAAAAATTCGATTTTTGATTGTTTTTTGTGAACATTGCTATAGAGCCGAGCTGGCTGTCCTTCTTGGACAACCAGGCAGGAGCTCCAGGGAATAGTTCTTCCTGGGTAAGAGCGCTCAACGCGCCCATTGGCTCTCTCCTGTTTCGGACTAAGGCTTTTGCCGTAGTGACTGCAGGCAGGCGTTTTTCATTATTTCTTTATAAATCCTGATTTATGATTTCACACCAAAATAAAAGTTGTTCGATGTGAAGAATCTTTCATCCTTATCTTGATCAACAGGTGATCAGTGCTTATCTCTGGTTTCAAGCCACTGGAACCAGAAATAATATGTTGTATACTTCTGATGTAGTGTATGTGTAAGTAACCACAATTGAGGAAGCAATCTCCTAAAGGATGGCTGGTCGTTCAAAGTCTCCTTTAGCTTTAGGTTCCCATCGCACATTGTACCAAAAGTATATACCCATTTGACCAATTAAAGATGACTAGCTGAAGGCGAATGTATAACCAAAGGTTTTTCAGATAAAAGTTTAGCGGCTCTTGATACTCGCCAGATCAGATCAGTGTCGGGCTAATAACATCACCTTCTCTTCTGACCGATTCCAGTCCTAACCTTATATAATTAAAATCATATTTTAGGAAATAAAGCGTGGTCGAATACGAGACCTTTTTGTGCCAGAGTTGAGACCAACAACCGTTATACTCTGGTTTATATGGTACGTCTAGTCTTCAACCTCTAATCTACTGCTATCGGTTGTTGTAAACAATAGTTTGGTAACGATAACAGCAGGATATAATAGAATTATAGTAGATAGAGTTATGATTTGCCAAGTGTACTAGATATGCGTTCATGTTGACGTGTTGATAATATAAAATTCTCAAACTATTCCAATTAAACTTTGTATAATTTGTATTGATTGTATTGATTTTAGGTTCGCAACCGCATTTAGTTATTACGGCATAGTTTTGTTAACCACAGAATTATTTCAAAATGGCGATAGCTGTCATGGTAAGTCATGTTACACATCAATTGCAGCAATTGTTGTTGTTGTTGTTGTTGTTGTTGTTATTTTCCGGGCTCGATCAGCTTGGAGAAGCTATACGAGGGCACTTCGGCATCCACTGGCCCAGCACACGTTGTTTTAAACATAAGG
>JASAND010014734.1:0-26002 GCA_030248195.1 Trissonchulus latispiculum
AACACTTTGTCTTCCTCAATCTATTCTACCATTTATATACAGTGAGATGGCGCAAAAGTAAGTGCCTGCTTTCAAATAAAAGCTCTTTAAAGGTCTTCATATCTTTAGCTAAGACAATATTTTCTGGGAGAGAATTCCATGAGTTTACTATTCTGTTAGTGATAAAATACTTTCTAATATCTAAAGAAAATTTTGGTTTTTCCAATCTAAACAGATGACCCCGTGTATTACGTACATTAGCTGATAACGAAACCAGAGACTGAAAAGATATTCCAACATGACCATAAACAATCTTATACACCAAAGTCAAATCAGTCATCAGTCTATTTAGTTCTAACGAAACCAGACCCAAGATTTCGCACTGATCTTTATATGATAAATGCCTAAATTCATAGAAAGAGTTACAAAACTTCTTCTGAACCTTTTCGATTGTTTCAATATCTTGTTTTAGCCAAGGGTTCCAAATCTCAGATGCATACGATAGTATTGGTAAAACATAAGCTTTATATAGTCGTATCCTCACAGATAAGTCATCCGAAGTAAAACTTCGTAACATAATAGACAAAACTGATAAAGCCTTGTTCGCAATACGGTTTATGTGAACTCCAAACTTTAAATTTTGACTAACCCACACACCTAAATCTGAGCATCCATCAGAATTCAGCAAAGTGTTTTCATTAAAAGTGTAAGGGGTCTTTGCGTTTTGTCTTCCAATATACAAAACAGGACTTAGTCCATGAGACCGATAGTTGCCAATTTTCAACCCATTCAAAAAACCCTTGTAGCAAAGAACTTAATATTAAATCTCTATCAGTACCAACTGCAAACAATTTCATATCATCGGCATAGGCAACACAATTCACAGAACCTAATAGGTTTAAAATTTCATTAATTTATATTAAAAACAAAGTCGGACCAACAACTGAACCTTGCGGAACCCCGCTAGTTACATCAACAAAATTTGAATGGGCATCGTGCAGCTTAACTTTTTTTGGCAAAGCAATTTTGGAGGAATCAATTTCTATCTACTTATATTTAGCTTAATTTAAAATTCAGCTTAACCAAGTAAGAAGTTAAATTTTATTTGCAAGCAAATGTCCTTTAAGTCAACTTGCATTCGATTAAATTATTCATCGAAATTCGTATATAGAATGTAAAAATATAGATGCCGTTTATTCATCGAAAATGTGCTCGAATAATATAAATATAGCATATTCATACCGTGTATAATTAATTTTAAATTTTAAATTTTAATTTTAAAGCTATAATGTAGTAAAGTTTAACTGTGCTATAAGACAAAAATCTCTTAATAAATTGCAAATTTCATGTTCCTGCATTGAAATAACTATATAAAATATAAAGCAAACGTTATTACAATGTTCTAGTAACTATTAAAAAGCGAAAAATTGTGCAAAAATTGTCCAAAACGCCAGAAAAATTTTCGACTTTTGTAGTGGTAAAGAGCTGGTTCCGGTTCCGGTTCCGGTTCCGGTTTTTTAAAGCCAATTCCGGTTCCGGTTCCGGTTTTTTGGAGTTCCGGTCGATCCCTATTTGGAGGTTTTACTTTTACGTCGGGTGGCTACAAGTCCTGAAAGTTTGAGCCAAATCGATTTTTGAAGGTTGTCCGGAAGTACAGGCAGCAAAGTCGAATTTCTCAGAAATCGACTCATATATATTTTATATATATATATATATATGTATGTATTATATATATATACGTAGTGGTTTACATTGGTTGCCCTCTCCCTAGGCTTTCCAGCTTACCCCTCCAAATTCTCCTGGTTTTTCGGTCTTGAGCTACGTAATGTCTACAAATAAGCGGAGAATCTAATTTTTTGGACACTTGTTTGCTAGCCCACTCCCGCTAGATCGCCTGCAGCACACGCTTGGAATTGACCCGGCTGGCAGATTTTGCTGACCCAATGTCTATCTCTGGTTTGGTTCATTATAGGTGTTTTTCATCTTTTCAAATGTAAACATTCTAACTGCTAGTGTGGGGGAGACTTGTGCTGAGTTTCATCAAAGTTTTATAATGTTTCTCATTGATTTGAAGTTGGAGGATAAAATGTACGGTGTGTTGGTTAGCTGGGACATTAGACCTGAATTGTGCCCCCATATAAACTATTATCATGTCATTAAATTTGATGAATTTATTGTCCGCATTCTTGACAGATTATTTCCTTTATGTACCAGCCTAGGTCAGTGGGCCTGGAACTCACGTATATATATGTTGCATTGAATGTGTACAATCATTGAATGTATACATTCAATGGCCACATCATTGAATGTGTACATTCAATGGCAAAGTTATTGAATGTGTACATTCAATGATTATTGTCATTGAATGTATACATTCAATGATAAACTTATTGAATGTACACATTCAATGACCTGAATCATTGAAAGTGAAACTTGACACACTATTTCGCTCCTAATTTAAAGTTCAAAGCAACTAAAATATCTATAACGAACCAAAACATTTTTCTCTTCGATTTTGCTGAATATTTGTATTGCGATCAGGTTTTTATCGAAAATTCTTATTTTTCCTATATTTTGCAATAAAAATTTGTACATTTTTCTTTTCTGTCAAGTTCACCCAGAAAACTTCACAACACCTTAGACGATTAAAATCTACAGCCAACAGTTACCGTTGTTTGGCCGACGCACAACACTATTTAGTCGGAAGTTATGTATTAAAAATCTCCATTGGATTAATTAACCAGTTGACTGAAAGACAGGTTTTATAAACGCAAGTTTTGCGTTATATCGTCGAACAATGGTATTAAGGTAAAGGGAAAGTGACCCCTGGAGAGAATTCCAAAGTAAGGTTAGGGTGCGTATGTCAGGATTCACAGCCCGAAGCTGGACAGACAACTCAAATGTTGATGTGCCCTTCATCAGGCATTATGTCAAAAATACAGACTCCTGCTCCTAGACCGCGGTGGTACCCATTTACTAGGTAAAAAAAGGTAAAGTGACCCCTGGAGAGAACTCCAACCTACAGAAGGTTATAGGGTGCCGGTGCTTATCTCCGGATTCACAGCCCGAAGCCAGGAGTGACAACTCTAATGTTGACTACATCTGTGGAAGGGGGGCCAGCCCTTCATCAGGCATTACGCCAGAACACAGACTCCTGTTACCTTCCCACCGCAGTGGTACCCATTTACCGACCAGTTAAGGATAGACAGCTGGGTTGGCTGGAGCCCACGGCGAACCGATATGTGCTTAGTCCCTTGCTCAAGGGGATTTGTGAAAGCCTTGTGGCAGCGGGGGTTCGAACCTAGGACCGTCAGATCTTCAGTCGAACGCCTTACCACTCGGCCATTACGGCACAATTACCATTACCCATTTACTGAAAAGCTAAGGATAGATATATAACTTGGCTAGATAAATAATTGGGTTGGCTAGAGCCCACAGCCTCTGATACTGGCTGATCAGATTGGGAGAAGGTACCATCTGCATCAATCTGCCGCAAACATGAAATTTTGGATCCTGGATCCGTTTGTGAACTTTTACCATTTGCGATTTTCAAGCATAAATCTTGCAACTCAAAGTGCTCTGTTGTCGGCTGACAACAGGGAATTGATTATTATAGGTATGGTACCTCGGTGCCAAAACATCCCCCCAAATTGTATTTGTAGTACAAATTCTGTACTTATCCGAGATCTTCAAGGAGTTGGCCAGTCATGGGGGGAAACCCCTTTGAATGGAGCTAACGGGTGACCACGATGCGGGGAAAGCAGCGTGGCCACTTCTGCCCCGGCAGTAGCCTTGCCTATGCCTCGGGTAATTGCTATATGCAATTATTCAGTGCCATACCGTGGACCCAGTACAAAATTTGGTATGGCACTACCCCTCATCGCGAAAGCAACTGGGGTGTGGCACTAAGGGAAAAAATCAGTAATCAGTAAGTTAGTTTCCGTTGCACAAGACTACTGATTACTGATTACGTGAGAAATACACGTCTTCATACACATTTACTGATTACTGATTAGATAAGAAATGCAAGTCCATATATGCAACTTTTCAGCAAAATCGAAGACAAAAATTTTTTGGTTCGTTATAGATATTTAAGTTGCTTTGAACTTTAAATTAGGAGCGAAATAATGTGTCAAGTTTCACTTTCAATGATTCAGGTCATTGAATGTGTACATTCAATAAGTTTATCATTGAATGTATATATACATTCAATGACAATAATCATTGAATGTACACATTCAATGATTTGGCCATTGAATGTATACATTCAATGATTGTACACATTCAATGCAACATATATATGTGTATGTACCAGACAGACGATTATATAATCATTTATTTTTTCACCCTCTGTTAGACCTCGCAATTGTGTGTTTTCTTGGTTTCAGCTAAATTTTAGTCTCTTTTTTATACTGAATTGGCCGTCATATTTTGTATACGTATATATATATATACACGTGTAGTTATTTTTAAAATTCTTCTTGAATGATACGACATGACGGTTCTGGTAATCATGTGGCCATTGGTGGTTCCAAGCCACAGGTTACTCTGCTTGGATATTCTCACAGAGTAGAGCCTGTGTTACCTAGAATTGAAGTAACTGTAAGTGAGTCTTCTAATATATATATATATATATATATATATATATATATATATATATATTAGGGATCGACCGGAATTCCGGTTGCGGTTTTTGAAAACGTACCGGAACCGGAACCAATTTTAGCGTATTATCAAAAGTGATATTTAATTAAAATTTTCAGAAATTTTGTAAAATTTCTTTTAACATTTTGAGAAAATTGCGAATCTCTTGTAAGCAGAATATTATTTTCTCAAAAATTTTCGCCTGCGGCGCTATTGCATCAAATACTCAATTTAGAATGATTAATTAATAATGATCTACTTATCGTTAATTTATTATTATGAATATTAATTACGTATATGATCAAAAGATTACGCACTTATATATATATATATCATGAGGGTGCGCGGAGCGCCCCTCATAATATGAGCTATAAAGGCACTTTGCGGATTAGGGAAACTGTTAATTAGCCATAACTCATTAACGGTAGGGAGTTGAGAACTAAAGTTTACATTTTTGAAATCTCCAGGCCAAGAGCTTTCGAATGATACCAAACTTGTCCGGAAAAAATGAACTTTGAAAAAATCGACTTTTTGATACAAGTTTAAAAGTGGGGGTTTTTTTCTCTGTATCGACCACTTTTATAGGGCGATTTTTGCGCACACCGATTTTTCAAACGGCCCATAGGAAAAATTTTTCTATACTAATTTTTGATTATCTAGGTTATGGTCCAGATCAAGTTTATGTTTGATTTCCGAATTTCGCTCTGGGTCGATTTTTACAGATGGTCAAACATGGAAAAATCGACGTTTGGACTTCGAAATTTTTCGAGGTCCCAACACAGAAAATTGTCAAAAAGTCGTCTAAAATAGCGTTTTTCGGCCTTGGGATGGTACCCATATATAGTTAATCGGGGTCGCTGAACACGATGAGCATACTGCCGACGCCGTATCTCGCCCGGTTCATCTGGTTCAGCTGGTTCAACAGTGAACCAGCAACAAGTTCAAGCTGTCAACAAAGAAAATGGTCTGTAAACCATATAAAACAGCGTTTTTCGGCCTTGGGATGGTACCCATACACTAGCGTAGCCAGAAAAAAAGTTTTAAGTGGGGTTTTTTCTCTTTCTCTTTTTCGCATTTTGGTGGTGCGCATATACAGTAAATCGGGGTCGCTGAAAACGATGAGCATACTGGCGAAACCGATGGATGTGACTCTCAGGCCCCATGGCGCCCGTGGTTCCTCGCCCAGGGTCAAAGTTGGGAAAAGTCCGTAAAAACGGCTATTTTCGGCCATTTGGTGGTGCCCATATATAGTAAATCGGGGTCGCTGAACACGATGAGCATACTGCCGAAACCGCCCGAAGTGACCACTGGTCAGCATGGCCCCGTGGCACCTCGCCCAGGGTCAAAGTTTGGAAAAGTCACTAAAACAGCGTTTTTCGGGGTTTTGGTTGGGGGCATATATAGTAAATCGACTACGCTCGTTTCAATGAGCATATTTTCAGAACCGACGGAAGTGACCACTGGTCACTATGGTCTAGGTGGCCTATTGACCAGTGGTCAAACCCCATAAAACAGCGTTTTTCGGGGTTTCGGTTGGGGGCAGATATAGTAAATCGACTACGCTCGTTTCAATGAGCATATTTTCAGAACCGACGGAAGTGACCACTGGTCACTATGGTCTAGGTGGCCTATTGACCAGTGGTCAAACCCCATAAAACAGCGTTTTTCGGGGTTTCGGTTGGGGGCAGATATAGTAAATCGACTACGCTCGTTTCAATGAGCATATTTTTAGAACCGACGGAAGTGACCACTGGTCATTATGGCCTAGGTGGCCTATTGACCAGTGGTCAAACCCCCTAAAACAGCGTCTTTCGAGATTTTGGTTGGGGCATATATAGTAAATCGTCTACGCTCGTTTCAATGAGCATATTTTCAGAACCGACGGAAGTGACCACTGGTCACTATGGTCTAGGTGGCCTATTGACCAGTGGTCAAACCCCATAAAACAGCGTTTTTCGGGGTTTCGGTTGGGGGCATTTATAGTAAATCTACTACGCTCGTTTCAATGAGCATATTTTCAGAACCGACGGAAGTGACCACTGGTCACTATGGCCTTGGTGGCCTATTGACCAGTGGTCAAACCCCATAAAACAGCGTTTTTCGGGGTTTCGGTTGGGGGCATATATAGTAAATCGTCTACGCTCGTTTCAATGAGCATATTTTCAGAACCGACGGAAGTGACCACTGGTCACTATGGTCTAGGTGGCCTATTGACCAGTGGTCAAACCCCATAAAACAGCGTTTTTCGGGGTTTCGGTTGGGGGCATTTATAGTAAATCGACTACGCTCGTTTCAATGAGCATATTTTCAGAACCGACGGAAGTGACCACTGGTCACTATGGCCTAGGTGGCCTATTGACCAGTGGTCAAACCCCCTAAAACAGCGTTTTTCGGGATTTTGGTTGGGGCATATATATATATAGTAAATCGACTACGCTCGTTTCAATGAGCATATTTTCAGAACCGACGGAAGTGACCACTGGTCACTATGGTCTAGGTGGCCTATTGACCAGTGGTCAAACCCCATAAAACAGCGTTTTTCGGGGTTTTGGTTGGGGGCATTTATAGTAAATCGACTACGCTCGTTTCAATGAGCATATTTTCAGAACCGACGGAAGTGACCACTGGTCACTATGGTCTAGGTGGCCTATTGACCAGTGGTCAAACCCCCTAAAACAGCGTTTTTCGGGATTTTGGTTGGGGTCATATATAGTAAATCGACTACGCTCGTTTCAATGAGCATATTTTCAGAACAGACGGAAGTGACCACTGGTCACTATGGCCTAGGTGGCCTATTGACCGGTGGTCAAACCCCATAAAACAGCGTTTTTCGGGATTTGGTTGGGGGCACATATAGTAAATCGTCTACGCTCGTTTCAATGAGCATATTTGCAGAACCGACGGAAGTGACCACTGGTCACCATGGTCTGGGTGGCCTATTGACCAGTGGTCAAACCCCCTAAAACAGCGTTTTGCGAGGTTTTGGTTGGGGGCATATATAGTAAATCGACTACGCTCGTTTCAATGAGCATATTTTCAGACCCGACAGAAGTAACCACTGGTCACTATGGTCTAGGTGGCCTATTGACCAGTGGTAAAACCCCCGAAGACAGTGGTCATTGTTTGGAATAGAGAATCTTCTGGGAGTAATAAATTGCAGACTAATTCTGCCTAAGAGCAGCGCTCCCAAAAATTGGAAGAAGGACAAGTAGGAAAAATGCTCCTTGCAGTCGCATGTAAAATGCAATATGAGCTATGATGGTCAACATTTAAATATGTCAAGGACAAGATTTAAAACGTCTAATATGAGCCAGCATCTAAATCGGTAAAGGACAACCTGTAACTGGCTAATATGAACCGCCACGTTTCTCTTGGGCTCATATTGACGCGAGGATACTAAGTTGAGTTAACTATTGTATAACTATTGTTACGTACTATTGTTACGTATTGTTACTAACAAATGTATATGCCACTTAATTCAGCTTTAAAGGGGAGAACTTTAGCTGATTAAAGTGTTCACATATATACCTTAAATACGGTGTTTGACCTAATGAGCTGTTTGAGCTAGTGAAATTAGATTCAGACAGGATACCTATAACCAAGCATTATATGAAGCTAATGACATTACGCAAGACGGTGAGGATTTTTTCAGACTTGGGATTGGGAATAAAAGTTAGTAAAGAGTCTGTAGGCAAGATGGTAAGAGGTCGTCGTGACGTCAAGCCGTTGAAACCAATGCAGCGAGCGTCAATATGAGCCCAAGAGAAACGTGGCGGCTCATATTAGCCAGTTACAGCTTGTCCTTTACCGATTTAGATGCTGGCTCATATTAGACGTTTTAAATCTTGTCCTTGACATATTTAAATGTTGACCATCATAGCTCATATTGCATTTTACATGCGACTGCAAGGAGCATTTTTCCTACTTGTATATATATATATATATATATAATTTAGAAATTCAAAATAGAGCACAAGCCCCCGATTCGATTGCTATTAGCTTTTTGATAGATACTTTAAAGTTATTAATTTTGCTAAATAGAAATATATTGAAGCCTTGGCGTAGACCCTTTCCAATTTTCGAAGCTGATGCTATCTAAATTCATAGCCAGATACAGCCAAATCTTATAGTAATTACGGGAACAGTAATTTTCAGAAAAATTATTTTAATTTATCTATTGACTACAAAGAGAATAAAAGCTCGTTATAATCGCGACAATTTTTTTATATTTTGTGTTTTGAAAATGCTGAAACTTTTCTTGGAGCTCTAGTAAAGTCGTATATAATTCCTAATTATGACTAGAAATTGTCAGGTATATAACTCAGATAAAAACTAAGCATGTTTCTGGCTTATTTTGCCGAAAGCTCGCTCGCAGGCATTTCGTGGAATCAATTTCTACCAATTTGTTTCAATTAATTTAATATTCAGTTTAACTAAGAAATTAATTTTTATTTGCCTGCCAGTAAATTTCCTTTAGAAGTCAAATTGCATTGGATTAAGTCATTCATCGAAATTCGATGTAATAAAGTAGACAAAATAAAACCTTTTGTGTCGAGCATGTGCTCGAATAATCATAAACATATATAGACAATATGTTCATAATTTATTCATACCGTGTATATATAATTAATGTTTTAAATTTATAGTAATTATATAAAGTTTAACAATATAATAAGACAAAATTGTCATAATGAATTGCAAGTTTCGTATTCGTGCATTGAAATATATAATATAGAAAATATTATTTTAGAAAGCTATATATTACAATGTTGTAGTAGCCACGGTTTTTTTTTTTGTGTCCAGGAGCGTGTCCAGACACAAATTTTCTTAGCTGGACACAAAAATTTTTAGCTGGACACAAGGTAGACACAGCTAAATTTTTCATAGAGAAGTGTCCAGAAAAAATTCCTGAGCATCCCAAATCTTTAAAAAAAGCTCTAACTTTTCTGGGGCTATCGCCCCCAGACCCCCCGCTCTTATCCTTACATTTTTTCTCATTTAGGCTTTGGCCACCTATCTTAACTTGGTTAATCGTTCCGCAACTATGTACCTACCTCCTATGCTTAACATTTCTATTTTTACTTATTTCATTTATATTTAACTTAATTTAATAATTTCTTAGAAAATCCACCTCTAGGGCGAAGTTTCTTTAGCAAATCCATGAAGTTAGTTCGATTTGGCAGTTGAAATTTCAAGGTAACTTTAGCCATTATTTGTGCAAAGATTAGCCAATATTAATTTCTTAGAAGGCTAGTTTTCAAAAAATTCTTCGGCTTCTGGGGGGCTCCGCCGAAAAAAAACTGCGAAATTCCGCACTTTTTTTGAAAATTCCGCAACTTTTTTCGGAACTCTGCGTAAAGTTCCGCAAAAATTTTTGACCTTGAGTAGAAATTTTCAGTTACCTCTGTTAATAAATACAAGTGTTTCAGGTACTTTTTGCAGAAAATTCCAAAAAATTTTGGCGCCTTCGGCGCGAATTTCTATATTCATACCTTTTAGTCCTATCCGAGATAGAATAATTAGTGAAGGCTTATGCAATGAAATTCTTTTAGTATATACGTATATAAACTAATTTTCTTTCAAAGTTTTGAGTGTTTCCATCAAGGATTTTTCATCAGTTTTACGAAATTTTCTCAGCTTCTGGGGGCTCCGCCCCAGACCCCCCCGCAACTATACGTTCAAATTTTATATTCTTGTCAAAAACACCACGTACACATGCTTCGACTTTTGAAATATAGTTGTAACTTGGTTAATACGTACTATATGTTCGTTAAATGTTAAAATACGTTTAAATATATACAACCTAGTTAATAAAATTCATGTTATATTTGAAAAACTAAAAATATGAATTTCGCGATTTTTTGCGAAATTCCGCAAAAAATTTTGGAGGTCTGCGTAAAAGTTCGCAAAAAGTTTCGACGAAAAAACACCCCCAGACTTTGTCCCTGTGGGTTGCGACGTCAACAAGAAACGTGTGGCATCAGTGACCCTTGCAAATTGCTAGACAATTGCAAACAATAGACAACTATATATAATTTATTCGCATAATAACAAATTTTATTCCTACACTAAAATAGCGCGTTAAATACCACTTATATAATATATTATATATTATATAATTATATAATATACTATATTAGCGCTGCGCGAAATTTTGTTTCTGGACACAACTTTTCTTAGCTGGACACAAATAAAATTAGCTGGACACAAGTTTGACACAGTCCCGATTTTCAAAAAAAACCCTGGTAGTAGCTACAAAAAAGCGAAACATCGTGAAAAAATTGTCCAAAACGTCAGAAAAAAATTTTCGATTTTTGTAGTGTTAAAGAGCTGGTTCCGGTTCCGGTTCCGGTTTTTTAAACGCAGTTCCGGTTCTGGTATTTTGGAGTTCCGGTCGATCCCTAATATATATATAGGACCTTCCTTCCTGATAACACTCAACTGTAATGTGATCAATTAAAAAGTTTTTCAACTGAATAGAGACTTGTTATTTATACATGTCTTTATGAAAATAAATGTTAGGCTTAATTAAAATAGTCACTGCACTAATAGATTTATGTTTGTCGATTTGTGTGTTCTGAGTCATTTCTTGACTCGATGTCTGAAAGATGTAGTAGTTAAGTATGAGACACTTTTCGAGTTTTCAGTGTTGAGATGTTTTATGTATCTATGTATACGTACTTACTATAAATAACTACATCAGCGAAGTGGTGATGAGTCACTGTTTCAGATACATACGTACCTCAGCTTATATTTTAGTTATATATGAGTTTTACACTGTTATTTTCATAGAGTGTTGTTTGTGGCAGCGGAATGGTCTGTGTTAAACTGTTATACATTTTCGAGACTGTAGTTTGTGGGAATGTTTACAGTGGCATTAGCCTCTCTCTTCTGTAGTGTTTCAAAACTTGAGTACGTATGGGATGCTTGTCTACTCTTTGTTAGAGCGTTTGGACAGTATACTTTTCCGGTGTCGTATTATTTGACAGAACAGCTAATCCTTGTCTGCTGTAGAGTTTTTGTCAGTCTGTTTTGTTTGCTGAAAAACTGGGAGTCTTTTGACACCCTTCGCCACGGTGGATAGTCCTTATAGTCTGTACTTTTTTGCGCTCTCTCTCTCTCTGTAGACGTATATACTAAATTTTTTGGTTGTTTTTTAGCAATATCTATCAGAAAGTGGTCAGGGCAAATATCCCGGCGGCGATCGAAAGGCTGTGTCAGAAAGCTACGGGTACTACAAAAAGGGACATCCTGAGGACATGCTGGACGCCTGGTCGGAAGACTTCAGCCATCGGCCCTCCTGGTGTGATGCCGGAATGGCACTTTACCGGGTTAAAAGGGTAAGCAATTCCCACAGTGTGAACGTTCCAGTTTTGAGTTTTAAGTTGAAAGTTATGACTCTAGACTCCTTAAAGAGATAGGATTAAAGGTGCCTTCATAGTCGCGAACGCAGGTGTACGCGCGTCGACGCGCGTCTACGCGCGTCTACAAACGTCAATATCATTTTGCGCGCATCAACGCGCGTCGACGTGCGTCGATGCGCGTAAACTGGCATGCTACAAATGGGCGCGCCGACGCGCGTCGACGCACGTCTACGCGCGCGCCGACGCGCGTCGACGCTTCCAGTGCTAGCATATCACCAGGACGTGATGTCACGTTTGGAGGCGTCGACGCGCGTCGACGCCTCCAAATGTGACATGGCAGTGTAGCGCGGTGACGCGCGTCAACGCGCGCCAACGCGCGTCTACGCGCGTAGACGCGCGCCTAGAGGCGACAGGGACTATGAAATCACCATTATTCCGTTTAACTCGTTTAACTCGCTGGGTTGAAATTTAATCCGTTTAATCTTAGGTTCAGTTTCTGTAATGTGAACTGATAGTACGTAGTTTAATCCTTTTAATCTTTATAGAAATAGGGCCTTTGTTGACTATGTTTTCTTTGTTCACACAACAAAACAACCGAATTTTTAAATTTTATTTATTTCATTGTCCAAAGTCAACTCATTAAATAAAAAAGTTTTAGGGGAAGTATATATATATATATATATATATATATGTATATATGTATATATATATATTAACTAGAGGTAGTGTTGTATACGTATATGCGTATTTTCATACACCGTCGCCTTATGATATTGTAGGGCAAGGCGAAAGGATTTGTTCCGGCTCTCTGGTTTCGCTCAAGACTTCAGATGATTCTGTTTCGATGGGGCGTCTTCGTACAGAAGCAGCCTTTTCTGGTTCTGGTGATCACCAGTCTCATTATGGGTCTCTTTTGCATTGGTCTCAAGGATGTCAGCATCCAGACTGATATACAGAAGCTTTGGGTTGAAAGTACGTAAAGGCGGAATCTTGCTTGGGCTCCAAGTCCGATTCTAGGAGTTTTGCTCAAACTGTAGAAGAGTTCACGCTGGAAAATGGCGGGAGATCTCCTTTCACTGGAAATGTACTATTATTGCAAACTTTAGTCAAAATTCAGCAAAGCCTTATGTTGTCTTCAGAGTTTAAACCAATTGTTTTAGACGTACTGACATATATTTTTCTAATTGAATCTCAATTGTTCATAGAAAGTTATAAATCCCTTGCCAATTTAGAAAGCTGCATAGTTTTTGTCCGCAATTTTATCATTCTCGGTGAGCGGGCGGATACCCACGTCTTGAATGAAAATTATATTGGCGAGACGCTAGAGAATAATTTGCGTTCGAAAGGTATAGTACTGACAGTTTAAAATACAGTTAAAATTGGAAGATGTTTTAAAGCCCATTGTCACGTCATCGTAACTGCATATTTTGCAATTGCAAAGATTTAACAATGTTCAAAAATGTTAACACACTAGTTTTTTCTGACGTTGTTCGTGTTGGTAGTTGGTATAATTATAATTTTTGTTTTTAACCACGTGCTTTTTCGTCTCAGACATGTTTTCACATGTATAGAAAGAGAACGCATTAATTTTACAATTGAGCATTTCACCCTTGTAGCAGGTTTGATGGAAATGTCACAGCAGGAAAGCGCATGAGGTTTTTGAGTCACGAGCTGTATAGAGATGTAGAATGGACCAAAGTGGGTGGCCTAGTTTTCAAAATTTAAATTCAAATATTATGCCTTTACATTTCCATTCATAAATTTACGTATAACGCAAACACTCACACTGCATATGTACGTACGTATGTTAAGCTAAACACTCTTGGTAGAGTAAAGCTTATATATACGTATGGAGGGAATAATTATATATGCGGTTCCATGTTACTTCTGGCTAAGCAGACGATTGAAAACTTCCGCATTGACGCTGCGTCAGCTTTAAATTTGGAAATTTCCTTTTCCTGTTTGATCACTGATCAGAGGAAAACCTGGTTTGATGATCTGAGCAGGACTACCTTTCAAGACAAGAAATATTTATATCTTAAAAGAAGTTGGTCACAAAGAAATATGACAAAACGTCACTTTTCACAGTAAAACAGGCAGTGGCATCAAATAGCAGGCCAATGTTCTTAGTACGTATGTATGTGTACCCTGTGTAATCAATTTAACAATGCACCAGGATGTTAAAAACTCGTAGATATATATTTTGATATTGTTAAATTTGTACAAAGAGTCACCAAACTATCATAATTTAATGTACTTTTTATTTCATTGATTTCGACTGTGAGGAATATTCTGGCGAAACGTCTATTTTCACTGTTTCTTTTTCTTCAGAGGGCGGTAGACTGGACGATGAGCTGGCTTTTATGGATAAGGTTGTGGACTTGACTCGACAGCAGAACGAGGAAACGGGAGTGGCCAGTGGCGGGACACCGGACGCATCCTCGTTGAGCGGCGGGTATCAGGTCCTGATTCAGACGCCCATGGATGGTCAGGGAGCCAACATTCTGAACAAGGCTGACCTGCTGGCTCATTTGCATATGATGGTCAACATTACCAGAATGGAGATTAATATGCATGGATTGTAGGTGGAATTTTGCCGTGGGAAAGGATTTAGTTTTGATTTTGAAAATGAATTAATACACCTATGGCTAGAATTTGTCTCGAAGCTCGGCTGGGCTTAGAATATTTGAACCACATGAAATTAAGTCTGCTTGACTTGGTTTTTCATTTGCTCAGATATTATGAACATTTTCTGGTGGGCGGTGTCTATAGACTGATATGGTTTTGGTATTTTGCAACTTATTTTGTTTGTGTTAAATGATTGCCTGTGTTTAGCAATTGGACGTTGCGAGATATCTGCTTCAAACCGTCTCCACCAACTATTGAAGGAGAACTCAACGAACTTGTTGGTCCGGTACGGTTTCGCTTATACTTAACCTGTCTTCTTTTCTATGATGATTACATGCCATGATTGTGTACTAGATAAGAGAAAGGATGAATATAATAATGTTTGAAAAACTGAAAACTGAAAAAGGCATTTTGCGGTTATGTTTTAATTACGTACTTATTACTTAATTTACTCTGTGTTTTAGTTAATTAACGGCATCATTCCTTGCATCATAATATCTCCTCTTGATTGTTTCTGGGAAGGCGCCACTGTCCACGGTCCGCATCCGCCTATAAAAGTGGGGTAAGGAACTTACATTTTGTCTAGTTGTAGTTTTGGCCACTGGAAACAAGCCTTTAAACTGTTCAGAAATAACGAAAAGAGTAAGGAAAGTGATGAAGCATTTAATTTAAGATTAACTCTCCTGTGCCAGAATATCGCGCATCTGTAGTAAAAATATCCGGTAACATTAAGTTTTCGTACCTATGGCAAGCCTTGCCTCAACTACTATTTTATTTATCAACTTTATTTTATGTATCTGTACTTTGATTTCGCAAGTTATGCCTTAAAGTATTGAATTTTTAGCTCTTTATTTTCCTCATTAAACGTGTTTACTAGGTGAGGCTGAGCACTTTTAGTGCTTAAAATTGTATGTGATGGCTGTTTTATAAACTATTCGGTTTTCTTTTTATTCCGTATTTCGGGTATACTTGAATTTTTGAGATAGCTATGACAAGTCAAAAATCTGGTTTGGGTTGTTTGTTATCCTTTCCTTTTATTCTTCTTTTGCGATTTATATGTACACTTGGTTTTGACGGTGTCGGATTTAACGTCTCTTGCGAAAGAAAATTGGTTTGTTGTGCAGTTGAGCCCAATAAAGGATTACACAATGTCATGTCAGAAACTATTACAAATAACAAAATTTGCTAATCTCCCGCTTGGAATAACTACCACGGCTAAACCACGGAAGGATTGCTATTGCAACTGCAATAGTCTGACTGGACGTCTAGTTGGTCTTGTCTGGTAGTAGATATTGGTAGCAAGTACGTATTTGACGGTCGACTGAAACTGTGCCGAAATGTTGCAGGGAATTTTTCGCCATGATGTTGGGTGGAGCGATTTCTTCCGAAGTGAGCTGGGAGAATTTGAATCCGATCGTGGTCTTGGACGCAGCAGAATCTCTGGTTGACATGTTGACGGGAGACGCCAGTGCCGTGGTAGAATTCAAGGGCCTTTTCGAACGGGTTTGTGTTTAATGACGTTCGGGCTGAATTGTAATTTCATTGTAATTTTAATTAGATCGAAATTCCTGTCATACTAGACCTGTAGTTCTTCTGTTCTGTCCAAGAGCGTGTTAGCTGGAGCACAATGTGCCTGAATGAATGGCACCTTGCAAATTGACACTTCTGGGCACGTATTTGTAGCTGTTCCTTAACAAAGCTAATGAAGTTTCCGAAACTTGCTAACTATTACATTATGCTACATACGCTTCATTTTAGGCGGATGGCAGACATCTCGTATTATCGTAGCATTCATTCATTCTTTCATTATTATTTTTGATACAGCAATTGTGTTTAGTGTTTTCTATGATTTCAGATAGGAATGAGTAACGGCTATCAACTGAAGCCTTGCCTAGATCCTTCAAATCCAAAGTGTCCTAAATCTGCTCCAAACTATGGCTCAAATTTCACTCCTGTATGTTAGGTTCTTAATATTAACAAGAGTACATAATAACTAAGAGTGTGACAAGCGTCACACTCTTAGTTATCAAGCAGAAAACATCATCTGCACAATAACGGCTTGCCCCCCCCACAACTGAGTACCTGGTGACCCCCCCACAACTGAGTACCAGGTACACAATTGTGTACCAGCACTCGCTTGTATGTTTACATGTTGAAGCTCAAAAGTGGCCAGCTGCTGATAGAATGTTTTTGGCTTCAACATGTAAACATACAAGCGAGTGCTGGTACACAATTGTGTACCTGGTACTCAGTTGTGGGGGGGTCACCAGGTACTCAGTTGTGGGGGGGGGGTAGGCCGTTAATTGTGCAGATGAAGTTTTCTGCTTGATAACTAAGAGTGTGACGCTTGTCACACTCTTAGTTATTATGTACTCTTGATATTAATCAATTCAGAATTTAGATAAAATATATGCTTTGAGAAATATATTTGGTGGGTAATATTAGCTTCGTTGTCGTCAAAAATTATACTATTTATACTGGTTTTCACTGACTACTTTGTGATTGACTTTGCAATTGTGGTTTTTTTAGCCAGACTATGGTCTGGAAGTGACCGGTGGCTGTGATGGACTCGCCTCAAAAATTATGCAATGGCCTGAAGATCTGATTATCGGCGGCATTCATAGAAAGGATGATAGCAAGATTATTAACAAGTGCATACAATACTGCTTTATTTGGCTTGTCTCTGGGCTTTGCTGTCTCAACCATATTGTATTGAAAATGTTTAACTTACGACGGGATGTGTGTGCCATATTAATTCACTAACATTACCTACCAAATATCGCCTTTAATAAAATATTCCTTAATTTGCAAGGGAAAATATTTTAGGGTGGAGGCAATAGAATCAGTTATGATGGTGGCTTCCGCGACGGACGTCTTTACCAGATTCGAGACTGAAGGAAAAGATGGGAAAAGAATACCCAATTGGTCCTACGATATGGTTCAAGAAATCATCGATGCCTGGCAACGAAATTTCAGCAGTGTACGTATACTATAATTAAGGTGTATTTTTCACTGTTGAACTTTTAGAATTGAATTTTTTCGTTTCAGCGTAGAATTTGGTCTAAATGGTCGTGGCCTGCGGTAACGATGTTTGTCAGTTGTGAGAATCAGCTTTAGTCTGCGTGATTTACGCTCCTTTGGATTCCATTCATTGAGTTTATTTTGCTGTATTGTAAAATGCTACAATGATGGTTCACGTGGCAGCAAAACCGACTTCTTTTTCTATTTCAGTTGGTTTATAAAGCTCCCATGAATGTGGATGGGCGGTTTAGGACCACGTTTGGCGAATACTACTCTCCGGCAAACGTAAGTAAATGTGTTTGGCGACTGTTTTTATCCAGTTTTATTTTTATTTTATCGGGTTTGTATTTTCTATTTTATAACATTTTCTCTTTTGATTCTAAGGCACGAGTATGTAAAGCAGAAACTGAATTCGTGTGCCGAGTTCTGAGACGGTTGACTTTTACAGTTAGTACACCAAACGGAAACTGCATACATTCTGTAGTTTGTTGTGGTGGGTAGGGGCTCTCGTTGCACCCACAGGGCTTTGAGAAATGTATTTTAATCTTTTAATTTTAGTTTATTTCAATTTTAAATAATATTTAAGTGAATTGTCGATTTGTGTGGCAACGAGATCTGTGTTTAATTTGGGAATGCTCTGCTATTGTCTGTTCGATTTTATATGTTTTCTATGCAGGTTACCAAACGACTGGCCTTTCCTGAACGTGTTCCCATGCGGGTGGCCGAGGGAAAGGACGCAGAGCTGATGCGACGAACTGGCGGTCTCAAGTCCATGTTCTTCCCGCTGGCCGGAACCTCTCTTGCTGACATGATGAAAGAATTCTCCAAGTTTAACTATGCGGTCATCATTGGCGGTTACTTTCTCATGGTAAACAGTTTAAAATGTACGGAAGTAATGTATTAAGTACGTAATCGTAAAGTTTCTGACGTGCGTAGTAATTATGTTTCGGTTGAATTTGAAATTGTCAGTTTGGCAACATTTTCTTCTATATTTTAATGTTTATGATTGTTTTCAGTTTCTGTATTCTGGACTGTCCTTAGTAAGCTGTCGATCACGTGGGATCTACTCCTGTGCGGGCCTTGGATTTTCTGGTGTCCTTGTGGTCACATTTGCCTCTGTCGCAGGCTTGTCCTGTGCCACCATTTTTGGCATTGAATTTAATGCTGCCACTACCAATGTGCGTTTCTAACGTTTTTAATTTTTCGAACGTGTTTATGTTTATAGCCAATAATGTTAGCTTATTCAACACAACACAGGGCAATATAAGTTGGCTTAAAGATTGTTTCGTAATGTTTGGTTATTTGTAAGCCTGTGCAACAATCCTGACTTCCTGTTGGAAGTGTCTTTATTGGAAATTGAGTGACATGTAGAATAAATAGTTGCCACTTTAGACAATGCCTATAATTTATGTAAACATGTTGCTTATTTTCAGGTCGTGCCTTTCCTAACCTTAGGCTTAGGAGTGGACGATATGTTCCTGCTAGTTCACAATTATATTGATATTACAAAGATGGTTGCCAGGGTGAGTGAAACCGGAAGTCCCTGATCAATATCTAGGTGTTGTTTTCATTTTACAGCTGCCTTCCAGGTACTTTCTGATTTTACGTAGAACTTAGCGTAGACTAGCATTATGGAGGACCATTTACTGGGAACCTTGCGGTCGTTATCTAGCTAGGTATACTGCTTCTATTTATGCTTCTAAAAATATTTGGGATAATAAAGAATTTGTGAATTCTGACTTTACGTATGTTTGCTTTATGTTATTTCAGCGTGAAATCGGCTATCTGCTCAAGGAAACGGGTCTTTCAGTTCTACTCACCTCCATTTCCAATATCTTGGCCTTCACCGTTGGCGGTCTTCTCCCAGTGCCAGCACTTCGCTCATTTTGTTGGCAGGTAGGTACTCTGAGCCCCGGTCATTCCCAGGGGCGTATCCAAGATTTTGAAAAGCAGGGAGGGGTTTTGACAAAATTAAATGCGCACTCATAGTTCCTGACGCAAGCAGACGTGCGTCGGCGCTCGTATGTAAGCGGCTGCATGTGTTCGTAAGCATGAATTCGTTACAACTGATTTTAAACAGCTAAAACAGCATGTTACAATCCGAGGCGTCGACACGCGTCTACGCACGTCGACGCGCGTCTCTATGCGTTCGCGACTATGAATGCACCTTTACACTTTTCGTAATCTTGTATATATGTTGACAAAATGCAACCCAGAAGGCGGAGGTTTCAACCCCCAAAAACCCCTCCACTGGATACGCCCATGGTTATTTCATGCTTTGCGTTTTCGTTTTTGTTTGTTTTCGTAAGCAGTTTTTCGAAAAATGTTTTAAAAATAGCTATTTTTGCTGCTGACCTAAAAATTGAACATTTTTAACCTACATTTAAGCGGAAAATAGCTAAAAAGGCCAAACAATTCGGCGACGCCTGTGGGTGTGCTTTTTAACGTGTAAAATGTAGTTAAAATAATATGTTCACTGAATCCCTTTTTCAGATTGCCACAGTGTTGTTTTTCAATGTGGTAGCGATTCTAACCATCTATCCTGCCATGATGGCCATTGATTTGGTCAGACGAAGGCACAAAAGAGTGGACATTCTCTGCTGCATTCGTGTCAAGTATGCATAAATGCATCATGTGTCTTTCATTTAGATGTTGTTTTCACACGCCGTCTGGTAATGTACATAGCTGTGTAGCTGTGAATAAAGAGTTGAAGTTAATTGAACAGGTAATTGACATCAGTTGAAAATTATTTGACTCAGTTGTAATCGACGATATCTGAGTAATATAGTCTAGCCGAAAATATTATTGTTAGCCCATGTTGACAGTATTGTTGCAAATTCAAGTGGTCCAATCGAAAAATCAACCGATCAGCAACCCTTTCCAAACCTTATTGCGCAGATACGTGTTACGATTGAATGGTTTCAGTCAAGACAAAGTACAACCGGCGGCCTCTCAGAAAGTCAGTGGGAATGGACCACCCAAGATGCACGTGGAGACGGGGCAGCTGCGACGGCCGCCTGTGAAACTGGCCGTGACCAGTCCGGATGCACCCCCGGCCGAGCCCACTCCACCCTCTGTTGTCCAGACAGGACATCTGAATGGTGTAAATGGACTGACCAAGAACGGAGCCGCCAATCCTGATGCAAATGGGATGGCCAATGGGGATGGGATTCCCATTAGTGATGGTACGTATGTAATTGTAGTAATTGTAGTAATTGTAGTAATTGTAAGCTCTATATCTGGGAAATGTGACTGGTTTGAGGTGTTTAGCCTTTTTAGACAAATTCAAAGGAGGTATATGAATTTTGCTGTTTTCTTCTACGGGCGTAGCTGATGTATGTGTACGTCCATACGATGATTAGGCAGATAGCTATTATGTAAAACACATCTCTTAAAATTAATACATTGTTAAATTAGTTTTGACATTCTCTTCTTAGAGGTTGAAGAAGACTAACTCTAAATGGTCAATTTTAGCAACTTTTTGTTTTGCCATTAATTTCTTTCGGTCGGTTCCAGAGTTATACCTTGTAATGTAAAAGAAAGTCAGGAAACAGATGAGATATACACAGGTGTAGTTTGTAGATTAGTTTCTTTCGTTAGAATTCTGCGATTTTTTAGAAAAGGGTGGAATTACTCTGGACGATCTGGCAGGTTGTGAGAAATGGTACGAACAGTTTGTGGTCAAAATTTATGCTCCTTTCCTGTCTCATACTATCGTAAAGGTTAGTGCTCCATTGATTTCTATGTTGTGAAATTCTATGTTCTTTTCTGTGAAATGAAAATAGTTTTCAAATTGGAAGAGAGTTCTTGTTTCAACATAAGGATCAAGAATGAGTATGGATAATCAGTAAAGTACATATTTACATTTTGTGAATCAGTTGTCTTCGATCCAAGAAACGTGCTTTAATGGTAACTTTTGTAGTCAGTCCTAAATGTCAGGATTATGTAATTATGGAAATTTTTTATTATATTTGTTATCTTTTGTTTAGGTGGTTGTATTGGTATTCTTTCTGGTTCTGTTAGCCCTGGGTGTGATTGGAATTACTCGTCTTGAGCAAGGTCTGGAGTTGACGGATGTGGTGCCCAAGGGCACTGTGGTCTACGATTTTCTGGACGCCCGGGAGCGATACTTTTCCTTCTATCTGATGAATGCCGTGGTTCGAGGGGAATATGACTATCCGAATGGACAGTATATGCTGCACGAGTATAGAAAAGAGCTGGGTTCTGTGGAATATGTTGTAAAGGATCAGGGCAGCTTAGGACAGACCTACTGGCTTTCCCTATTTAGAGATTGGTTGATAGGTTAGTACGTAGATTGATATTAAATCGAAAGATATCTTATTGATTTGAATGCAAGTATTTGGATTTTATGACTTTTATGCTATAGTTCATATTTTCTAATATGATTCAGTGGTGTGGCGATATTCCTGCTAAAATTGATAAGCAGCGTTTCTGTTTTAGAGATGCAAGGAAAGTTAGATGAGGCTCTTCGAGTTGGGCATATTCTAAGTAACGGGACTCTTCAGTGTGATGCAGAAACTGTTCTTGCTAATAAGCAAGCCCTGATGGCCTGGAAGATGGTAATCAACGTTGGAGATACGCTCAAGTTTGATCGACTGGTAAGATTCATTGACTCTAGACAATGTTCTTTAGCCATCATTTTTAAGCTCGTGATTACGGAACCCAAAGATGTTAGCTAGCAAGCCTGCAGGCACTAAGCCCTAGAGGTCCCTGTCAAGATCAAGGGTTGTTGTGCTGTGCAGTTCCCTTTTAGAATTTTAGAAAACAGAATGTCGAAACGTCGTCCTAATTAAAGTTGTTCTTGTTTTATTTAGGAGGACCCCGACTGGCGAATGGTGGACTCTCAGGGCATCATCAATCCACGCCAATTCTACAATTACCTCACCATGTGGTACCATCAGGACAGCATTACCTATCAGGTGTCCCAGGCCAGCTTTGTGCCCGCTCCCCATCCCACCTGGACCTATAGACAGGGCGCTGATTGTCGCAATCTCACTCGTGAAGAGCTTGTCATCCCTCCGGCCGCCCCGCTTCATTTCAGTCAATTTCCCTTCTTCCTGAACCGGCTGGTTGATACCCCCTCCATTGTGCACATGATTAAGGTAAAGTAGTTTTCTGTATCTGCTGTATCTGCTGGCGAGTTAGTTGTAACTCAGTGGCATAGTTTTGTTACATACAGTTGTAATAAATGAAATTATATCGTTTAGTTGCTACTTAGATTTTGCTTACGTGAGTTGGTAATTATGTGCAGATACAGCACCTGTGGGAAGGTAACAGAAGTCCTTGTAGGGCGTAACGTCTACCGCCCCCCTTTCACTGATGCATTCAGTGTGTGTCCGGGGATGAGCACTGGCATCCCTAGCCCTTGAAGCAAGGATGGAGATATTCTTCAGGGGGTCATCTTTAATTTACCTTTTTCTACAGTACTTTTGCTTTATATGTATGCGTTTACTTCTTTCTCATGAAGTTCCCTACTTATTTTTGTAGGAAGTTCGAAAAATCTGTGATGACTACAGTGGTAAAGGTCTGCCCACCTTTCCTTCTGGCATTCCTTTCACTTTCTGGGAGCAATATCTGAACCTGCGCAGAAATCTGCTCATTTCTCTGTTGATCATTATGGCGGCTGTCTTTGTTGTGATCAGTCTGTTGCTCATGAGTGTTTGGACTGGAGCCATTGTGGTAGGATTGATTTGATTGATTATTGATTGATAAATTAGAGTTGATCAATCGGTTGAATTTTGTTTTGTGTCTGTCGACGCTGAGCTAATCAATTCCTTTAGGTTCCTTGCACACACAAACGTTTATAGCTTTTTCTGCAGACAGACATTTGTACAACAAAATTTGTGCGGAGATATTTGCATAATATTTTACCTTAGCGTTTTAGAAAGAACGTACTCTCAGGTCGAGGCCCAATGAGTGTGGATAATAATACAGGCAAGAGTACCACAGATCATTGAGGATTCCCAATATTTTTGTGAGTTGTCATGAGAAAGAAGCCATAGCTAAATCAAGATAAGATGGGATAAGTGAAACATGCTTCAAAATTCCCAGAATATGATATTGTCAAAAAGAAGTAAAAAACTTCAAAAACTTGAGTAGGAATGCACAGCAGATAATGGAGTAACCTGAGAATAGATGGTTAACTACCAGAAATGCACATACTATGATAAATGCAAGATGGCTGATATGCCTCCATGTATGACTGGATTAAACATGTGATCCAAGGTCTTTGTCATTGGTATATTGGATCGCCAAGATTTGTCAGATAACGCATTGGAAATAAAACTCCGACGAATGTCCACAAAAACTTTAGATGGATTTGATTTTTCTAAAAAAATTCGTCACGGAGCCTACTTATTTCGTAACAGCACCAAAAGGACTGAAAGTAAATTCCACTCCTATTCCCACAGCCGTTATCAATGAGACTGCCGACACTGGATTCAATTTTAACCCTATCAGGCCCATGAAACCAGCCAGCTCAACAATCATCATTGCCAAAACCACAACCTATAACAACAATTTTCAAAATATGTGGCCTCATTCAATAGGGTGCATCAAAGAAATTATGTATTTCAGTCCAAACACGAACACCCAATGCTACAAACCATCCTTTATACAATACAATGCATCTGTAAAATTCACATACGAATATAAAACCAAACGAAAATTAACACAAAACAAAATTCAACCGATTGATCAACTCTAATTTATCAATCAATAATCAATCAAATCAATCCTACCACAATGGCTCCAGTCCAAACACTCATGAGCAACAGACTGATCACAACAAAGACAGCCGCCATAATGATCAACAGAGAAATGAGCAGATTTCTGCGCAGGTTCAGATATTGCTCCCAGAAAGTGAAAGGAATGCCAGAAGGAAAGGTGGGCAGACCTTTACCACTGTAGTCATCACAGATTTTTCGAACTTCCTACAAAAATAAGTAGGGAACTTCATGAGAAAGAAGTAAACGCATACATATAAAGCAAAAGTACTGTAGAAAAAGGTAAATTAAAGATGACCCCCTGAAGAATATCTCCATCCTTGCTTCAAGGGCTAGGGATGCCAGTGCTCATCCCTGACACACACTGAATGCATCAGTGAAAGGGGGCGGTAGACGTTACGTCCTACAAGGACTTCTGTTACCTTCCCACAGGTGCTGTATCTGCACATAATTACCAACTCACGTAAGCAAAATCTAAGTAGCAACTAAACGATATAATTTCATTCATTACAACAGTATGTAACAAAACTATGCCACTGATTTACAACTAACTCGCCAGCAGATACAGAAGATACAGAAAAACTACTTTACCTTAATCATGTGCACAATGGAGGGGGTATCAACCAGCCGGTTCAGGAAGAAGGGAAATTGACTGAAATGAAGCGGGGCAGCCGGAGGGATGACAAGCTCTTCACGAGTGAGATTGGGGCGACAATCAGCGCCCTGTCTATAGGTCCAGGTGGGATGGGGAGCGGGCACAAAGCTGGCCTGGGACACCTGATAGGTAATGCTGTCCTGATGGTACCACATGGTGAGGTAATTGTAGAATTGGCGTGGATTGATGATGCCCTGAGAGTCCACCATTCGCCAGTCGGGGTCCTCCTAAATAAAACAAGAACAACTTTAATTAGGACGACGTTTCGACATTCTGTTTTCTAAAATTTAAAAAGGGAACTGCACAGCACAACAACCCTTGATCTTGACAGGGACCTCTAGGGCTTAGTGCCCGCAGGCTTGCTAGCTAACATCCTTGGGTTCCGTAATCACGAGCTTAAAAATGATGGCTAAAGAACATTGTCTAGAGTCAATGAATCTTACCAGTCGATCAAACTTGAGCGTATCTCCAACGTTGATTACCATCTTCCAGGCCATCAGGGCTTGCTTATTAGCAAGAACAGTTTCTGCATCACACTGAAGAGTCCCGTTACTTAGAATATGCCCAACTCGAAGAGCCTCATCTAACTTTCCTTGCATCTCAAAAACAGAAACGCTGCTTATCAATTTTAGTAGGAATATCGCCACACCACTGAATCATATTAGAAAATATGAACTATAGCATAAAAGTCATAAAATCCAAATACTTGCATTCAAATCAATAAGATATCTTTCGATTTAATATCAATCTACGTACTAACCTATCAACCAATCTCTAAATAGGGAAAGCCAGTAGGTCTGTCCTAAGCTGCCCTGATCCTTTACAACATATTCCACAGAACCCAGCTCTTTCCATACTCGTGCAGCATATACTGTCCATTCTGACAGTCATATTCCCCGAACCACGGCATTCATCAGATAGAAGGAAAAGTATCGCTCCCGGGCGTCCAGAAAATCGTAGACCAC